>JAPYYV010000352.1:0-34730 GCA_030522625.1 Copidosoma aretas
ACATCAAAAGAATTTATGGTAACGAATATGTAGACTCTCTTGCTAAATTGGCTACTCACTTTGTTCCCAGCTCTCACCAAGTCTCATTTACTGACCTTTATAAAAAATTTAATTCCGAATGCCTACACAATTCAAATTCGAAAAACGAATCAGACAGTCTATTCAAAGGCAAGGCCTACTTCAGTTATTTCTATAAAAGTAAAAGAAAGCCCTGGTTTCACAAGGAGTTTAAAGCTCGCAGTGTGAGCTCGTCCTCTCCTGGCCATCAAGAAGGCTCGCCATGAAAAAGGAGCTTGACGAGCTCTGAGCTCGAGGCTCGCCTTGCTCACGAGCACTCCTGACTCTCGAAGAGACTCTGTGGAAGAGTGTACTGGGTGACCTCAGCAAAGCTCGCACTTTCCTGATTCTCTAACAGATTTTCACCGTCAAAAATAAACGAAGCTCTTCCAGAGCTCGAAGCTCGCCGAGCTCGAGAGCTCTTCGGACTCTCGACGAGAATCTTCCGGAGAAGAAAGCGAGGCGCGCAAGGGTCTGATGCTACTCGAGGAAAACAGGAAGGTGGGTAGGTTCTCAATTAGATGCAAGTTTAATATAAGATTCTTAAACCTATTATTCTTAATTACTTCTGATAGTCGTAGCTAGTCCTTTGGCTGATATATATTACGTCTTCGACAATATGTACAGATCAACATGGCTTTATTGATGGAAGGTCTACCGTTACAAATTTGCTAACACTCAACCACTTTATAACATCGGCTTTCGACACGAGCTCCCAGGTGGACATTATCGTTCTTGATATGGCGAAAGCTTTTGATAGTGTACCGCATAAGACCATAATATTCAGAGCAAGGTCATTTGGTATAGGGGGGCCGCTTTTGAAATCGCTATCATCCTTTCTATGCGACAGGACGCTCAGAGTGGGGCTATATGGTACGTCATCTTATGAATTTAACGCAACATCTGGCGTGCCGCAAGGCTCTCACTTGGGACCACTTCTGTTCTCCACAGTCATGAATAGTTTCCCTACTGTATTACAATCCTCATCATGCTTAATCTATGCAGATGATTTAAAGATATTTTCCAGAGTTAACACTATTAATGATGCACAAGGGCTACAACTGGATCTGGATCGCTCAATGGTCTGGTGTCAAGAAAGTGGATTCATGAGAAATCAGAATAAATGCAAGGTCCTTTCCACATCTAGATCGAGGATGCAGTCACAGTACACGTATACCATTGCAGGCAACTTAATATTAAGAGTAACTCATACGCCAGACTTGGGAGTGATGCTGCAATCCAATTGGAAGTTTGACAGACATATAGATGTAATAGTTGCTAAGGCCTTCAGACTATTGGGCTTCATCCAAAGATCTACTCGCGACTTCAAAAAGCCCGACTCGATTATTTATCCATACCATGGTATTACCAATCCTCACCTACGCATCTACAATCTGGACACCTTTTACGCAATATAGTGTCCACCAACTCAACAGCGTCCTTCATCGTGTAATCCGAATAGCCTCCTACAAAACTGCCAGCCCTATAGATTACAAGGATCATAACTACTCGGCCTTCTTCACTAGATTTTTCCTACAACCTGTTGAAGTTCTACATAAATACTATGATTGCCTCTTTTTGTTCAAAATTAAACACAACTATTTGAAATGTCCAGCTTTGAGTTCACTCTTTGAATCAAGACTAATTAAACATAATTTAAGAAACCCAACAATAACAATTAAGCGTACCCATCAGAACAACTATCAGTATTTCTCTGCTATACCGAGACTAAGAAGATTATCCAACTCGGTAGTACAAAATCTACCAGAAACAAATAGTATCAGCACATTTAGATCAAATGTTCGCGCTCTCTTGTTTTCTGACAATGATCAACTACACCTATCAGCGTCCTCAGTCTCTTATTAGAAGCAGTCACCGTGCATCGTCATACAGAAGAGGACTGGTCTTATACTTCGACAAGAACAACAAGTGATCCTCGGGGCTTTTTCGTCATCCTGAGGCTTAATCCCCAGTATTTTTATTTTTATTTTTATTTTTGTTTATGCTTTAATTTCGAAGTATTATTTTCTCCTATTTTCCATTTTAATTAAACTGAGTATACTACTTTCATATTTCTCAAAGTCATTACATATATTATAGTATATACTATATTAAAATTATAATTTTTGTATTATATATATTCTATATCGAAGACATCACTTATATTTCTATATATACCGTATTGAATTTATATACGTGGGCACCCAGTAATACACCCACCTATCCATACTACCTTTGTAATTGGGCTTCTAGCCCGTTGGTTAAGATAAATAAATAAATATATATATATATATATATATTTAAAAAATTAGGCAGTGCACGAAATCACGTATTATACAATTAAAGACAATATTGTATGATACACAGGGTGTCTAGCGAATTGAAAAATTGAAATAAATAAGATTACGGCTGTAATTATGTGCATTTGAGTTATGAAGATGTGTAAATAATACAGCTATGAAATGTATGAAAATATAGCTTGAATACATGTGATCGGAAATTCAGAACAGCATTTTTAACAACATAAATCATTGGAGATTTTATTGTTGAAAATGCTAATCTAATAACATGAATCCAGCTATATTTACAGCCGTTATTAATAGGTAAATTATTAACTGAAAATATTTGACAATGATGTGTTTTCACTAACTCAGGTATAAAATAAATTGAAAAAATTTTTTTTCGCCAAATTACTCGTTCATACTTAAAGTTGTTCACACAAAAATACAATTTTTAAGGACAAGAGCAAAAATCAAAGACAATTCCAGGTTTCCCACGATGAATTTGAAAATCAAGAACATTTTCCGAACACCCTGTGATATATAAATTTAAGTGAAATTTAAATAAAAATATTACTGCAGTAATCTTTATGCGCTAGTTTTGACAAGAGGTTTCATAGCTTATACGGTGCTGAAATATTATTTAGTGTCGAAATAAAATAGGGAAATGTCCATTTTAAGCAAAAAAGTAAGACAGAACATTAATTTACAAAAGTATTCAAATAATATTTTATTTTTTAGTTTGTAGATGCCATTGCTATGAAGTTGTACATCAATAAAAGTATTAAAAGAGGTCGGCGCACTAGTCGACAAAACGTCGTTTTCAAAAAAAAAAATCGAGTGTTTTTATTTTTTTTAAAAACCATTTGCCCCAAAAGATCAATATAATATCAAAACTACTTTTAATAGAAGTATTAAATTCAAACTTTACAAAGCTCGGATACTTTGTAATTAATCAGCATCAAGTAAATTACGAAGGTAACATATTATATTGCTAGTTAATTTGGGCTTGAGATGTCAGGGACTTGATTTTGTTCCTAACAAAAGTTGTAAATATAATAGTTTTTTGGATAATGTGATTTTAATACATAGCTATCTCTACAGGAAACTAAACTTTGGCCTACAAGTGTTCATGTAGTGAACATATAGGTCGTATATTTGATTGAAATGGTGAAAGTGATAATATTGTGTAATATTTTTTTTCACAAGCATTTATAAAATTTGCAATTACTTTTACTGCATTTTATTGACTGATACTTTGTATCGAGTTGTTTGCCGAAATTGATTAATTTTTTTGTACTGAGTATCACTATAGAATATGTATCTCAGATATAAAAATTATAAATGAGCATTTGTTCTATCCACATGTGTTAGTACTATTTTTATGAATATTGTAAACATAAGCGGCTACCTGAATCATATTTTTAAAAGATATATCGCTGCTGAATGTAATACATTTTACATTAAATTGCAAGTATTTTTCAGAAACAAATACACTTTAATTATTGTTATAGAGAGGTCAATTTAAAAATAAAATCGTATGAGATCACCAGAATTGTTTTAAACAATGAACTGTTGTTTTTCTAAAAAATAAAATGATTTTGTATCAGTGAATACTGCTAATTTCAATTATTTGTACATACCCTTTACTCTCCACCTCCTTCCAATGAAATTAAATCCAATACCGGCGCGGAGTAACTAAATTAAATATTGAATTTTATCTGTGTACATCATTGATTTTGCGTACCATCTTTGAATGACATAGCATGCAGTTTCTACTGGAAACAAAGTAATTTTTGGAAAAAAAAATGAGTCATTAACTTATAATGGATTTATTACAATAAATATTCGCAGTTTATACATCACAAAGTTACATTGAATGTAAACATAAAGCAAACGTTTTCAATACACTAAAGATTTTACAAAACTTTTTTTTAATTATAATAAATAATAATAATTTTTGCAAACAAATTTCTATAAACAAAATGATAAGAAACTATAAAAAAAAAAATTCAATGCTATAACAAGCAGTTTTTTATAAGACTTAAACCTTTCTATTTTAATTTATTTGTTGATTTTTTGTCTTCTGACCTCCTGCAATAAACAATATGTGTTTAGTTAAAATAAAAAAATTTCCTTCATATTAAAATCTCAACGCTCGGCAGCCTACATTAAAAAAAAGTTTAGACGAAAGAATTTCGAAAATTTATGATATTTCAATACTAACTTCAGATTTTTATGTCCTCTTAAACTCCTCCTTTTGGTCTCCGAAGATTCAGCGATAATATTGTTTTTTGTACGACGACAGGACTTCTGACTATTGGTCTTGGCACTTCCATCAAAATTTTCCTTTTCATTTTTTTTCTGTAGACTAAACATGAAAAAAATTAAATAGTAAAATACAATAAAATTAGGCGGACTGAGTATTATTCACGTCTCGGCCTAATATTCAGACGTAAGAACCTTTATCTAATGCTTTACTTCTCATATTTTGGTTTATTACATTTACTTTGTGTTAATTAGGTTTTACTCTGTATATTAGGCTGAAAGCATGACTATTCAATCTCATTAGGAAGAAAAAATTCCGTACACTCTATCGTAACCCTGCGAAACATCTTGTGCACTTATTTTTCGGTATTGAAGTACTTTTGTGATGTCATCTACGTCAAAGTCATAATCCATTAAAAATTCAATACATTCATCAAATGTATAAGAAGTATCACTTATGAAATTAAAAGCAGCGCTCATATTTTTTTCAAGGTTCTCAAGATAATCATTTGACCCAGCATCTTCACAAGGATGCTGAAAAAAAAGTAAATATTATACAACATATATCTTCCTATATTAAATAGTGAATTAGTGTGGGGCGGGAGTAATACCGCCCCCGCCCCCCCCCCCCTACACACACCAAAACCCGTTGCAATTTATATATATATATATAAATATATGTATATATATATATATATATGTATATAAATTGTATATACAGTATCACCTTCTACATGCGAAATTTTATCTAATTTACATTTATAATTGCTTACAAAATAAGGTAAACATAAGCCATTTTGTTTTGTTTTTTAAAAGTGTTAATGGTACCCCCACGTTCCCCTCCCACACTCATTTATTGGTCACCCGACACCGCCCCTACAAAATAGCGAAAATTTGGTTGTTTTTCGCTGTATTTTAATTTTCTTAGCGCCTCCCCCCCCCCCCCCCCCCCCCCCCCGCCGCGGCTCCTCCACCCCCAACCCCCCACGCCACGCCCCGCCCCCCCCACCCCCCCCCACAAAAGAGGGAAAATTTGGTTTTTTTTCCCCGGTTTTTAATTTTCTTCGCCCCCCCCCCCCCCCCCCCCAGCCCTCGTACATTTTTGCTATGCCCCCCCACAGCACTCCCATGCCCCCCGCGCCCTACCACATACCTCTTAAAACACAAAATATATATTAAGTATATCTCAGATCTCTTATACAACCTCATAAAAAGCGACCTAGTCATCTTTTTAATCTTAGCATACCCCACAGCCCCTCAACGCCCTTCCACAAACCTTTAGAAACACAATACATAAAATATGATTTACAAAGTCAGATCCCTTATATAACGCCTTAAAAGTTATTTCCTTTTTAATCTCAACATATTGTTTGAAAGTTATTGCAATATCATTTAAAAAAAATTATTAATAATAATAATGTTTGAAACAAATTAGATTTAGAGACTCAGCAATTTTATCCTATATGATAAGTTCTATTTTCGAAAAATTTTTAACTTATTCTGTGAACAAATACATTTTTAATTTCAACATCTAGATAATGAAATGTATACTTTACAAGACAAAAATATAAAATGCTAGTTGTGCTAAAATTTTATTTCCTGACCATATATTATTTAATTTCAAAATTTTGAAAAACAACAAAAGAAACAATGATTTCATAGTTTCAGTAATTTTAATTCTATTACTGTTCTGAGAAACCTATTTTACTCAATTCGAAGAAGCTGCTTGTTTAATACCTAATATTCTCAATTAATTTTTTTAATTTTAAAAAGATTTTTCAGAAGATTTATAAATTTATTATAAGTATAATATAAAAATAATACAGGTGTAGGTCAAGGGACCCCCGACAGAAGTGAAATTTCAAAGTTGGATGTTTTTAAGTTTGATATCTATGTAAAGATGTGCATCGGTATATCAGTAGTGCATTGGCCCCGAGAATAAAGTTGGAGGGGTTGCGCCGGAGGGGATGGAACCGATGCAACGCAAAAGTGTCTCGGATGGACACTTTTGCGTTGCATCGGTTTTCCTCGCCAGTAGAGTCTTCTAGAGGGGGGAGGGGGGGGGGGGTACGCGCGTATAGAAGTTTCACTTTAATAATAAGTATATAAATGATGTTTAAAAAATATATAAATAACTAAAAAATAAACTTACAGGCTGCTGTATTCCCACTATTTCGGAATCACGTAGTATATTATCTAATTCATTTAATTGATTTTTACTAAGAGATGTAATTTTTTTCAACTTTTCCACTACGTTACTTGAAATAAGACCCTTCTTTTTTGCCATGATGTTTCTTAAACACAGCAACAAGAGGTAGGAACAATGTAAGTGCAGTACAAATTTTGGTGCACGTTTATGCTCTACGATTTTTGCGTCAACAAGAAATGCAAGAATATAGTCTAAATTCGATTTTGGATTCAAACAGGAAGAACTTTCTTTAAAATTAAAAAGATCTATGTAAATGTCAATGTTTGTAGAAGGACAAATATTGTTGCTGCTATCCTTAAGAGCGAAGACTTCTATGATTTTTCCTTGTGTTCGTCTAGACTGATACTGCGTAAGGCAAATAAAAATTGGTCGGTCTATGCCTGACTTCATGTTGTTTAGCGCTGAGACGATTCTCCACCTATTATCTAACTCTTCTTCAGTTTTGTTTTTTTTTACCTGATACTCACACCAAATGCTGTGGTTTTTTACGTGCAATAATGCGTCTGCTTCGCGTACACAGTCACACACTCTCTGTTCTACAATTTGTAAACTAACTTTCTCGTTGCCTTTGGGTATATAAGGAGTGTATTCTGGATATTTTTCTCTTATGGTAGTAAACAAAGAATCTAGAAATATTTCTGAAATTGTTTCAGAATTGATAATATTTTTGAAAACAAATTCAGGTACTGGGTTCATTTGAATAGACATCCTTGCATCATGTCTAATAAAAAAATTTTGACAATTTCTGAGTTTTTTATAGCGTAAACAAGTACAATTTTACTACTGATGTGCACTGTTTACTGTGTACAAAGTGGCATTACTGGAAAAAACTAAGAGTCCACAGAAAATATGATAAGAGTTTGTCTGACCCAGATAACTGATCAACTGAACTAATCCTATAGAACAGATCTAAGGACTCTAGTGCTGCTACGTGAGGCGGAAAGCTGACAAGGCTTCAAGAGAACTAGAAAAAAAAACAAGGTTATTTAATAATTTATAAATATATATATATATATAGAGTCTGTCTAGCGGGCCCATTTCGCATACGCGAGAAATGTGCAAAAAATACGCGAAGATACGCGAAAATACGTGCATCTGCCCCTAATCAGCCCCTCAGTTTCGCGTACGCGAAAAATATGCGAAGGGGTTGGTTTTCGCGTAAGCGAAGGAACGCGAATAATGTGCAAAAAGTGTAAACACCGACTCACCTTCCTTAGGCTTCTCCAGAACGAATGCTCTGGGGCGGATCAGGTGAATCCTACTCCAGATGACACTGTACCAAGACCTATAACCAGAGCAGCTTCAATTTCCAGTTGGTCACCTGGAAAAATATTTGAGTAAGTATAAGCAAGCACGAACTGGAGCAACGCTATACAATGAAAAAACGAAATTAAGGAGGTTCCGGCGTGTCAGCGGGGAGGTGAAGGGGGGTATGGATACTTGCATTTAAAAACGTCTGCCCGCTGTATCTCGAAAACAACAATTGTGTTCAACTCACGAGTACTTAAAGATGAGATGATAAAATGTTACAAAAAAATAACAGTACGTACCTAATAGTGTTTAGTTACCGTCAATACGAATTAAAATACTTAAAAACACGTTGTTCGAGAGATAAAAAGTAACCTAAAAAATGTATAAGGAGTTTCAACTTCCATCAACAAAAGTGTGTTATGAATTTTCGAAAACCCACATTTTTTTTGCACAGCATTGAAGTTTATGGTCTTGCAAAGGTCTGTGCCAAGTTTCAGATCGTGATTTTCAGTTTAACGAGTTCTAGAGGTGATTTAGTAAAAAGTCTCGAGCCGCGTGAAAAGATCAGCTGACAGCAGACGGTGCGTCTTTGTCTCTCCCATGCATTCAGCATAGGAAGTGTCTCGCGACTTTATTTACGTTTTTATCAATATTTTATTCAAACACGTGGAAAGGGATGTATTTTTTGATATAAGTGACTTCCTTTAGACTTCAGCTATCGATGCGTATGTTTTTTTTCCTTCTCTAACTTTTCAATCATGTAATAACTATTGGTCAAAGACGATGAGAGCCCATCCTGCCATATAAGCCTGTGTTAAGGGGTTCAATACCCATTATATAGCACTAAATTTCTGATAATGATGAGACCTGTCTATTGACACTCAATCATAAAAAGATATTGTAATACGGAAAAGGGGTACTTTACAAGTTAGAAAAAAAAAGTTTGATTAAATTTTTATTATTTTAGGTACGTATATCTCAATTTTTCAAGGAGTACTCACAAAACTAATGAATCTTTTTTGCTTTTTGTTCGATTTTACTTTTGTAAAGCTTGTTCTACTCCTTGATTGATTTCAGGTAGAGTCAACGTGGAAAATTTTTGAAAATGTTTATTATGTAAAAAGTTACATGCAAATGTTTATACAAAAACATAAAAAAAGGTACATTTCTGTATAAACAATTGTATGTAACTTTTTACATAATAAACATTTTCAAAAATTTTCCACGCTAACTCTACCTGAAACCAATTAAGGAGTAGAACAAGCTTTACAATAGTAAAATCAAACAAAAAGCAAAAAAGATTCATTAGTTTTGTGAGTACTCCTTGAAAAATTGCGATATACGTACCTAGAATAATACAAGTTTAATCAAACTTTTTTTTTCCAACTTGTTAAGTACCCCTTTTCCGTATCACAATATCTTTTTATGATTGAGTTGAGAAATTTAGTGCTATATAGTGGGTATTGAGTCTCCTTAAATAGCGCCAAATTCTGCATTTTCGGAAATTTTTTTCTCGAAAATTCGCGTGAAAAAAATATTGAAAAAATTCATACAGACGTATTATGGTTTTAAGAATAACATATTTTTTTTCTAGTGTTTCCTAAATTTTCACACATTTGACCGGAACCTCCAAGGACTTAATGAAGCTTACAAGTAAATACACTACGTAAGTAGGTATTTACTTTAAAAAAAAAAAAAAAAAAAAAAAAGAGGGGTAAGGAGTAAACTCCACATCCGCCACAGGGAATCTATAGAAACATTTCCTCTGTACGCAAGGCCATGTGAGTACAGACAGCCAATTTATAATAGGGTTATGCTCACCTTCACCAGAGGACGACGCCCAAACAGCGGCAACAGCGGGTCGATTGAGCTCTGACGAGGCAATAAGCTCCGAGGACACTTACTGCATCGTCCAACAAGAATGCACTCGACTCTGGCAGTTGAGCTGTATACACTCAGGATTGACAGGAAGTCTGCGTCGAAGACAGCGGGCACGTGAACAAGAGACAAGAGGCTTCGGGTTTCGGGTCAAGTCAAGTCCGCCTAACTCATGCGTTAACTTCAGAGAGTACTGAAGCAAATATATAGGTAGATCGACTCGATTCGAGATATAATTTAAAGCGCATCGAATTCAAAACGGCTATATGGGAAAAACGCAAAAAAACGGCAAAATGTAAAACAACGAGCTACTAAATTAAGAAAATAATAAGTCTAATGCTACGTGACCCAGCGAACTGCTCGATAACTAAATAAATGAATCCCAAACTATTTAACCGAATAACAAAACGCGCTGCTCGATTATTAAATAAATAAATTCCAAACTATTTAACCAAATGACACTACTTGCTGCTCGACTATGAAATCAATTAATTCCAAACTATTTAACCAAACGACGCTACATGCTGCTTGATTACTGCATAATTGAATCTCAAGCCATGTAACCCAATGACTTTACGCGCTGTTTGATTGCTAAATTTAAATTAATTGCAAACTATTTAACCAAATAACACTACTCGCTGCTCGACTATGAAATAAATTAATTGCAAACTATTTAAAGAAATGACACTACTCGCTGCTCGACAATTAAATAAATAAAATCCTAACCATTTAACCAATTGATACTGCGCGCTGCTCGATTATAAAATAAATAAAAACCCAAGCTATTTAACCAAATGACACTACGCGTTGCTCGATTATTAAATAAATAAATTGCAAACAATTTAACCAAATGACATTACTCGCTGCTCGGCTATTTAATAAATAAATTCCAAACTACTTAACCAAATGAGACTACTCGCTGCTGCTCGACTATGAAATAAATTAATTGCAAACTACTTGACCAAATGGCACTACGCACTGCTCGATGATTAAATAAATAAATTCCAAACTATTCAACTAAATGTCCCTACGTGCTCCTCGATTGTAAAATAAATAAATTCCAAGTTATTTAACCAAATGACACTGGGCGCTGCTTGTTTATAAAATGAATACATCCCAAGCTACCCACATACCATGGTACGTTTCTGTAACGTTTCAGAAACGTTACATTTAAAACATAGAAACGTTTCCTGAAGAGCGCAAGAAACGTTTCATTTGGCTTTTCCGTTATTAATAAACGGTATTTGCCAGCTAAATAGCCAATGTGTAGGACTACATCAGGACCATTGATGTTTGGCAATAAGACGGCCCACATACGAGTATCCATTAAAATGACTTAAAATTATGTATAGTATATAGAAATGGCCAAAGAAACTCTCCGGCTCCTTTGAGCTAAAATAATAAATTAACTAGAGATAGACAATAATAAAATCAATGCCCTGCCCAAGGATTTTGAGTCTTAGGTATCACATTTTCTTATTTTCCAAGCTCTTTATAGCTTGGGCAAGATGTGGAGTCCGCTAAGAAAGAATCAATAAGGATCGTCAGCAGCTGCAGGCGTACCGTAATCAAAAGATCTATGTTCTTGATCAATTGATCTATTTATTTTGTATACTCCTCACCAAAGCGGTCTAGCATGAAATTTGTAATCAAATTTTTTGTTATCCAGCTAGTTTTTTTGGGATACTACATACGTAAATAAATAAGTAATAATAATAGTAGTTTTTAACAATATTTTTTCTACCAATGGTACATAGCTTGGAGAGATAAACATGATAAAATTATTTTGATCCGTTGCAGATTTCGATCCATGATTTTATTTCAATTTGACGTTTGCTTATTTGACTGAATATCTATATTGAATCCCATTAGTATTTACTTCTTGAATACCAGAAGAAAAGCCATGTAACATTACATATATATGTAACCATATGGTTTTACGTATGGCTTGACATAAAGAATTTTGGATCGGTAATGCTATTCTTAATATCATGTGATGTATGGAATTACAAATTGAAATTAAATTTAATGGTAATTACAGATAAGAGTTTGGCATTATTCACCGAGTTCTATTAGTATTACCCTCCGTATGATAATTCCAAAACGGGGGGGGGAGTCGGCTGATTTTTCTCAAATTTAAGAAAATAAACTTTTATCAATCTTTTCCTCAAATTTATTACATAGTACTTGAACCGCCCTGTTTTGGAACCATCATTCGGATCGTTACGCCATTAGTGTTTAGGAAACAATGCTAAACTCTTATGTATGATTATTTGTTAATGACAACAATTATTTTCATTTTGACTTATAATTACACACGTAATACCATATGTAATGCCACATGGCTTTGCTTCTGGTATTTAAGAGGTAAATACTCATGGGATTAAATATAGATCAATTTAATTAGGATAAAGTCGTCGCTGATTCTTTCACTGCCAAGCTTATTTGCACTTTTGCTCGGAGTTTAGATTTTATTGGTTCTGCTCTTATACGTAAGAGTATATGTATACAAAAATTCATTGATTGATCAGACAAGTTGCATTTTTGCAGCAAAATTAAATTTCATCGGTCTTGCTTTTTTCATACAAATTAAAAATTGTTCCATAATTTTATGGTTCATTAATATCCTTACATAAACAGGAACAATTTTTTGCATTACTAATTCATGATAATTTTTTTCTTATGAACAATTTATTACCACTAAATATAAAGAATCGTCCGAGATATTGATACCTGATTTGATTACTGTTTTAATTTGACGTTTGCTGTGATTTTTCGATTAAATTATAGTCGTAGGTATGTGGTCTGATGTTACTCGAGGAAAACAGGAAGGTGGGTAGGTTCTCAATTAGATGCAAGTTTAATATAAGATTGTTAAACCTATTATTCTTAATTACGTCTGATAGTCGTAGCTAGTCCTTTGGCTGGCACTCGATGATTGATACCTAATCAGACCAATTGGACTTTTGCTTCAAGTTTAGATTTCCATTTAGAACCGCTGTTGCGTTACATACAATTTCCAGGATTCGGGTGTCCGGTATCACGTTCGATCAAATCGTTACACTGAAATCATAACAATACACACTAATACAACACTTGTATAAGGATAAATACTTGGTAATCATATTAAGCAAATTGTATTGTAGGTATGAAAAATTATGAACGTCTCTTGCGGACATTACGGACGAAAAGGACTTTCTTTTCTCTGCAGAAAGTTATGCAAAATTTGATGAAGATTTACTGATACAGCTTCACCAATAAATTGATGTATAATAATAAAATTAGGCAGTGCTCGACGTCACGTGTTATTCTTAATAAAAATGTCACTAAATTATTCTTTCTGTGCTTGTTTTTGACAATAGCTTTTATAGCTTACGTTAGCGACATAATTTTTTAGTGTCGAAATAAAATAGGAAAATGTCCATTTAAAAAAATACATTAAGTTGTATATCAACTAAATTTTATTCAACGAAATTTTTTTATTTTTTTATTTACAGTACTACTTATCGGGCCTTGGGCCTAATCGCAAATTCAGTATACTAAATGCCAGTATTACCAATAATGCTATAGCATATATAAAATTTCCCCACTAGAGCCCACTTAAACCATTTTTTTGTCATCACCGGGATTTATTATTAAAGGAATAAACAATTAGTGTCAATTATGGCGAATATATGTCAGTGAATAAGTTTTTTTTTTCATTCCATAACTTACAAACAGCTCACTTTGCTGCATGCTCGCAGATTACAGCCCCAGTTTCTTAATGGCATGATAAAGAAATGATAATTGTTTATTCAGGAATAAAACTTTTGGCATATTCGTTTGCTTGATGTAGACCTGATATAACACCCTGGACTACATCAGTAATGCATTTAAGTTCTATTAAAATTTGGAAGTTTTTCTTGCCGTTACTTATAAGCACATCTATGTACCCTGAGCCATTCACATCCACTTCAATTTCGGATACTACATCGATATTACTAGTTTTTAAACTTGTTAGCTCAATTTTCAGGCAATTTTCTCTTTTGATATTAATTTCCTTTTGTTTAGCATTCTCCAGCTGCTGCGACATGTACCTTCTACTGTAGCGTAATAACTTTTGTGAAAGAACGTGAAACGTATCACTTCTAAGGTCTGTTGCAACCTCAAACACTTTCTCTAGTTGGTTGATTAAATCCAATTTTAGGGCTGATAAAGAATTTGCATTATAAAAATGATTCTTTACTTTATGTTCTATGTTGTCTGTCTTGAAAGTAATCTTTCCATTTTTCCAATCAATCAAATCTTGAGAGTATAATTGAAGTAAAGATTCATTGTAGGATTTTACACCTAAATCTTTTTTACTATTTTTCAAATAATATTCGGCTGAGGGAGCAGTTGTTACGACCTGCTTTGCAAAAATTTTATGGAGTAGATACTGGTCAAAGTCACGGATGAAAGAAGCATCAATATTATAAAAACCATCATAATGATATATTGCATTAGACAATCACATTAAGTTTGCTTCAGGTTTCTCTTGTGGCAATCCCGCTTCATGAAACAACAATCCGAATTCTTTGTTATCAAGTTCGAAAATACTTGAAAGTTGATGATAAACAAGATTTTGATTAAAATGAGTATTCTGATTAAACTTATGAAGTGGCTGTGAAACTACTAACGTAGTTAAAAACTGGTGACTCGCAATGTACTGTTCAAACTTAGCCATAAGATCACTATTTGACGCATTAATCCAAAACACTTGACTTGTTTTGGTTGAAATTTCACATAATTTCTGTATATAATCATCTAACTTGATTTGGGAAAATTGTTCGGCTGCTAGTAATGATTCTATGCGTAACATTATGATATCGGGTAAAGCTACATTTATAAGTGTGTTTGCGCAGTTTAAATTCTTGACAACCTTGAGAAGTGATTCATGTAGTTTGCTAAACATTCTCTTGGCAAAAGAGTCCAATGTGTTATAATTAGATAATAGTGGCTGGAAATAAAAACGATATCAATGATATAATAAGAAAACAGAAAAATAAACAGTTTGAATTAAAAAAATAAATACATACATAAACGCTTTCTTTTTCAAGCTCACGTTCATCATTTGTAAATTCTGGATCCGAGAATTCCTGTATATGTTTGACATATCTGATTTGTGATTCTGTATTAGTTTGGGTATTTTCCATGACAATCCAATCTTTTTTACAGGAAAATTGGCAGTTTCTATGCAATTTTTGCAAAAGATCAATCTGACCTTTCAAAAGAGCAATCTGTTTCTTTTTTTTCTGTTTTTCTTGTACTTCCTTACTTTCCATCGATTCTTGATCCTGTCATTAAAGGTTAATTTAAATTCCAAATATGTGAAGATCTCAATATTATAAAACAAGCCCTAACAGAAGTAAGTTTTTTTGATGTAAGTGTATAAATTTCTTATTCCAAGGGGTCATAAATCTAAAACGTCTAGATGTAGCGCAGTTGGTAGACCAAATCATGGTGGTTGTTGGTCAGTAATTAAGGGGTGCGCAGTAAATCTGGCTTAAGGAATATTGGTAAGAATTCATGAACTGCAAAATTAGCCGAAATAGTAGTTTTTGCACCTAATGCCTGCTTGGCAGATAATTTGGTAATTTTGGATACGCATAAAAGTGCTAATACTATTTTTCCTAATAAGCGCACTGCAATCACTCAAAACGCCCAAGTATAAAAAAAAAACAAACGTATTTTGTAGCATATTCATGTGAGAAATTCGAGATACAACCTCCAGGATGAAAATTGTACAGGGCCTCTTTTGTTCCTCGTTTGCTTTTCAACAATGAGGAAATCGGGTTTTTACTATGCAAATTAAGATTCCAGTACTTAAAATTATACAGAAATTAATCGTTTCAGAAAATTTAAGGAGGAACAAAATAGGTCAGGTACAATTTTCATCTTACGGGCTTATGTATCGAGTTGTTTACAGAAATAAAAAAAAAAAAAGCAATTTTTCGGTTGATCTTGCAAGTGTTAAATTTTTACTAAAATTCCTTGGACGGTCTCCTTTGTCTACTTTTCTGATCATATAGTGTATCATTTAAATATACCAATGTAGGATATGTATGTCCGTACCAAATTAATAAATAAATAAATAAATATAGTGCACCAATTCCGAATTAGACTTACTATGTCCAGACGGTCCAGACATAAAGCCGTACACTGGTACACACCACAACCACAATATCACAGACACACGCACACCCACACGCACGCACACACACACACACACACACACATACACACACACACACACAAAGTACTGCAATGTTGGTATTCCGTTAGTGCCTTCAAGTATAATAGTTGTGTTTACTTATTTACTTATCAATTTGTTTCGTTCGAAAAAGAATGTGAAATGAACAAATATTCACCGACATTTAGAAAAAAAAGCATCAAGCATTTGACGACATTTTCCACAGGAAAATTTTGGGATAATTATATTTGATACCTTTTAATTTTTTAAATTCACGGGCTCGAATGAAACAACATAGGAGTCAGACAGACGTCTATCTGATAACGATGACACTGATTTTCACTTTTTGTTTTGGCAAGTATCTCTAAAAAACAAATCAATACCAGAATTTTCTAAAAGTACATCATAAAGTGTCAGCATGCTCACGTTTTTTATTTTAAGTCGAAAAATGCTTGATTTTCGAATTTGGAATTTCCAAACAGTACATTTCTAAGCTGAAATCTCTCTCAATAAAAAAAAATAACGCCCATTACCATCATTTTCGACAAGTAAATCAAAAAATGTGGGTATGATCAGGTTTTCAATCTTGAATACTTCAACCTGGAATTTCTCAAAATTTTGCCCTATTGGAAGCATATTCAGAATTGATATTGGATTCAGCGGATTTAAATCTACTGCATTAAACACATTTCATGTCTCAGATTTTAGCAAAGGAGCTACCGAATAACTGCGCACTCTTGTTCAAGATGTTGGTCCGAACCCACTACTACCAAAACCGTGGTTCTGCAGAGTTACAACTAATATTAAATAAAGTATAGATAAAATTTTCCCATTACCTCATAGGAAGTTATCTGGTGCAGTGTCAGCTCTTTGGACTTCAATCTTTCTTTCTGCAATCAAATGTTAATTTAATAGTAGGCATCAATAGTTCTTTCTGAAATCCAATGTTAATTCAAATGTTAAACGTATACACAGCTCCATATTACAATATCATATTATAAAAAAAATCCTTAGTAAATAAAAAGTCTTTCTGATGCAAAAGTGTGTAAATTTATCCCAAGGGGTTCATAAATTTCACATGTCTAGATGTAGCACAGTCGGTAGACCAAATGGGGTGGTTGTGACTTATCATAGTCAAAAGCTAATTTCTTTGTTGTCTGTTAAGGCATTAAATATAGGTTCATTTCTCGACAGTTTTCGTTACATTTAATAATAAACAAATAAATTTTCGAATCTGGCACTTTCTTCACATTACTTCCAAAACTGTGCATCTGCAGAATCAATACTAAAATCACCTCTACCGACTGCGCCAATAAAAACTTATGCATGAGCGACAAACTTTCTGTCCTGTCACGGCATTTTTTTAAGATTTCAAAGCATTCGTGAAAATATTTTTCTACTAGCTTGTGCACTTTGGTGAGTATTATAAATTTGTATGAATCTAAAACTGATGGAATAACTTACAAAATACTTCTGACCAAGTGGTATGGATAATATCTGTGAAGGTTCAGTTTTTGCCACAGTAGTCTGCAAAAAACAGAAAGAAAAATTTAGAGTGTTTCATTTCATCCATCAGATCAAAAAATATTGAATACGTGGTTTTCTATTGTTTCATTTAAACAAAAACCAACGGAGATACAGCCTATGAAAATTTGAGAGAGGAGCCAAATTATGTCACGATATTTAAATGAAAAAACGAAATGACTAGTCAAAAATTTGAAATCATATTTATCGAGAAAATTTTTATAAATCACATGAAACAAACATTTTTGGATTACATATTCTCATCCTAATGGTCTGAGAGATGAAAATAATGAAAAAAGTAGATTTTTTCCCATTTTAGTGCAAAGTTGACAATACATAACAAAGTGTTCATTCAATAGTTGTAGATTCTTCACATAACGAGCATCAGTGTGCTCAAAATTTAGTTGTTCGATTCGTGTTTAAGATACACCTTTTGTTCAGGCTATTAATTCATCAGCCATTATACGTTCGATTAATGATAATTCAAAGATGATTTAATAAAATTTTACTAATTCGAATGTAGAACAAGTATTTTTCATTCTTAGAATAATTTTAGAGAGAAAAGGGGACAAACAGTAATAATAAAAGATACATGCCGTTTTAGTTGTGCGTCTATTCTTGCAGGACACATCCTCGACGGATGGTTTTGAAGGTTCTGAAGCACCAGCATGAGGTCTTTTTGGAGCAGACACTTTTTCATTCTGTAATGAAAAAAACATTTTTTAGTTTAATGTTGTAAAAACACTGGATCAATTTCAATTGCACTATATACATTGAGGGAACACGTCTTATATATTACATACAATACTTACTTGATAGGATTTGAGAGACCTTGTTGATGGTTTTGATTCAATCCTTAATCTGAAATAAAAAATTGGTATTGAAATCTTGTACATAAGAGTAGTCTACTAAAGTCATGACAGTATTTGAATATGTAAAACATACGTTTTTTTCTTTTTTTCCTCTTTACTGGTGGTTCCTTCCGTCCTTTTCAAGTTGATCACGTGTTCTTTCATTCTTTCTCTTTCTTAAAACCCTTTTCGTGCCTTTATTTACTGTATTTTTTTCCCTCTTGTCTGGTTCCTTTCGTTCTTCTTCAAGTTGATCACGTGTACTTTCATTCTTTCAATTTCTTAAAACCCTCTTCGTGCCTTCATTTACTGTATTAGGTAGTGTCATGGCAACATTAGAACTTTCACCCACTGGAATCGAAAAGTTTCGACAAATAAGTATTTACTATCATGAAATAAATTGGAGGGTAAAAGTAAAATTTACTCGACCCTTCCAGAATATAGCATTCAATCTATAGGAATATTTAACTCGTACACAGTACAGAAAACACCTCGAGGGGTGTGTTAGCACAGTATCTATATGAAAGACAGTATAGGGGCGAGCTCCACCTCGTCCGCTAGATTTTATAAAGAGGGGTATGGAGAGCTCGTCGTTGGCTCACACGGAAAAAAATTTTGTAACTAGAGACCTCCAACTTTTGTTGAATAAATATGCAACGAAGTTGCGAACGTCGGAGCTCCGAGAAGCATTGAACGCAGAGAGTGCAAGGCTCGAAGCGCCGTATTCAAATAAAGAACTCAAGTCATAAATTGATTTTCTATATTCTCTTTTTTTTCTGTCTGTTATAGTTTTGCCAAAGTTGATCCCATCTTGCCAGTATAGTAACTGTTTCATCATTCATCATTCTCTAGGACCAACTTCTGAGGTATTTATACAGCATTGCACTTAATTTGTTTCAAAATTTTATGTAACTTTACTTGTTATTCTTGTGGTGCAAAAATCTTGTATCATTTTCAAGTTTGTGGTGACATAATGACATTAACTGTGGATTCTACATTATTTTTGCAGTATGTCTTCTTGTAGTGGGAATCTGCACAAGTGCTTCGTTAGTGTTATTTGAAAACGCTAAGTTACGTAATTTTACGAAGATGGCCCCAAAACCATTAAAAATTATCGGAAATGATGCGGCATACAACATATTTCTGACGGATCTTAACGAATTGCTAGATGAAAATCCAAATACATTCATACCAAGTAAAGAAGAATGGCTGAAACTTATCAAGCCTCACCATTCAAGTTTAAAAAATAAAGATCTAAATTTCTTTGTTCAATTCTTGAAACTCCAAATGTCGATTCTTCGCGACGACATTAAACAAATAAAAATTTTTCCAGTTGCGGTAGAGGCTTATGAAAATAGAGAAAAATCGATGAGGTTTAACAGAATTGTCGAAATTATTTCGAAAAGTATAGACTCTATTTTGGATTACGATGAATTCGTAAGAAAAAATGTCGACTTAATCAGTAGAAATTTATTCAATGTGAATGATCCAGAGTACACAAAAATAGCTTACATTAGAATGCTTTTAAAACGAAACGAGGATGATTTCAAGACTCAGGTTGCATACAAATTGCGCGTCAAAAACGAATGGACTGCAATAAAGAAACCATTGACATTAGACGTATCTGAACCTTCAAGTGATGAAGAAGATGAGCAGTACGGTGATCCTTAACCCCCTGCCGAAAATACGATATTACCTTTGTCGGAATCGACAAGCGGTGGTCAGCAAAAAAGAAAACAAGGACGTGCTTTAAAGGGGACCGGTGGACCTCCCAGAAAATATCCCAAATCATTGATGAATCTAAGAAAGCGGAAAAACAATTAAACGACGTTTACTTGTAACAAAATTGTTATTTTCTAAAATGTGTTATCATTGCATAATACCTGAATAAAATTCTTTATACTTTTGGCACATAGATAAGGTGTTTTTACTCGACCTGAATGGAATCTTTTATCCTTTCAACCACTTGGGTCGTGTGCTTTAAGTAGCCAAATTACGTTTCTGCTGCATCAAGACTAATACCTGAAGGTGTGGATTGATGCTATGAAAGAGTTGATAGCATTAAACTTCAAACAAAACGTTCTTTTTGTCGATGACAAATATTTCGCAAATGAAGAGACTAGAGTTCGTGAAAGAGCGCAACTAATATCTAGTAAGACCTAAATAGATTTTTTGTATTATTACGTTATCTAAATGGAATACTTACAACTAGTATTTTTTAAAAAAAATTTTCAGAAATCCGAGTACAGCAAAATTTCGAAGTGTCAAAATTGAATGTTATTAAACTTATTGATGCGACTCCGACTAGATGTTCCGAAGACAGACTGCCGTACTCTGAAACGCGGGAAGTCTCCGAGGAGCCCTGTTCATTCAGTTTCGGAGGAAAACCGGAGTACAAGATGAAAACAGTTCCAAAAACTTACCATTCGAACAGTAGGGCAAAATATGCCGATAATGCCGTCAAGGTAGTAAGGGCTATGGTTCTGCCTTTAAAAGAAGAATTGAGCTTAGCCAGGATCGCACTAACTTACCTCAAAAGTCAAAGGGACCAAATATGCCAGATAAAGTGCACCGGGCGGAGAACTTTGTTCGATACCTGAAGACAGAGCTGGTAAGAATATTAATCAAATATGTTATATACATATACATATATATATATAATTATATTATATTGTGTTACATTACATTATATTATATTATATTATATTCTGTTATTTTTATTACAACCAGGAGAAAGCCGAAGACTTGGATACTGCCACTACTAATCGAAAAGACTTAGAATCATTTGGACAATACCCCAAATGTGACTCTGATGTAGAAGAAGAATAGGCTGAAGAAGAAAAACTGGAACAGAAACAGAAATATTCAAGTAAAAAGGTACAAACAAAAAAGTGAGTATCGAATTTGTATTTATGTACTTATACATACCCTAAATGGAAATAATGAAAAAATAATCAAAACAACATTTTCAACAGGAACCCAAAGGCCGACGCGATAAATCTGTTAAAAGAATAAAACAGAAAAATTTTCAAAAACCAACTAAGACCAAAGATGCTGAGGATTTAGACCACAGCAGTAAAGAAATTTTACAAAGAAGGAAGGTGAGTACCAACTATATTTGAATATTGTAATTCTACGATACCTAAATGGAAATTCATTACTTTTTTTCCAGCCAAAAAAGGATACTTTGAAACGAAAAACAACATCCAATAACAGGGATAGCAGCGACGGCAGCGACAATGATTCTGTTCCAGAGAAAGTTCCAGAGAATGTTCCAGAGAAAGTTCCAGCCGTGACCTCCAACTCACCCGAGATATCGTCTCACAATGAAAACGACGACATAGGGTCGCAAGGAGATGGAGATGAGGTAGCTTTTGAAGTTTCTTACGAGATTACGACAGTCGACTCCGCCCTCGCCACAAAATCAAGCTAAGAACTATCTGACCATCTTGTAAGTAAAACTACTTGACCTAAACAAAATTTTTGTAAATATCTTGTTTTTTTTATGAGTGTAATATCTATTCCTTTTTCCAACAAACCCAGGAGAACGAGGAGAGTTTGCGAGGAGAGTTTGCGAGGAGATGAGGAGGCTCCTAAGGATACAACTGACCCTGCCCTCGCCAAGGACCTCGAGGGCGTCAAGGATAATGGTCCTTTGGCGGACGCGGGTGCAAACCCAGATGAGTCAGATGACGACCTCCGCCCTCTCGTGATCTACTAATGGTGAGTGAAAATACTAGTCCTGAATGGAATTACTGTAAATAGTATTTTTTTTATATGTAAGTATAAATATACATTTATTTCCTACATAAATAATGAATCGCCGGTATATTTACCGTTTAATACGGTCAAACAGGTAGTAGAGGAGACGGTAGAGGTGATGATGGAGGAGTCGCATGAAAAAAATACAGCTCATGAGAGCGATGATGACCACACGAAAAATCGGGATCCACTCTTGCTGGTAAGAAATTTTGCATCATCTAAAACTTTTTGATAATAAAAAAATATGCTTACCTTTTTTTGTCTTATTTCGTCTTAGAATCAACAAATTCAACACCAAGAAATCCGTGAGGAAACCAGCTAATCGGCTCCAGGCTCCGTGGCTACGAATCAAGCATTGATGGTTAGTAATTTTACATCATCTGAATAAAAAACCTTAAAAATATTAAAATTATAAAAAATATATACTTAGCTTCTATCATGTTTTGTTTCAGATTCCAGTACTACATGAACATGGAATCGAATTGCTATCAAAACGATTCTGAAATAACGGCGTGATCGAATGCGATCAGCTCAAAACTGCGAACAAGGGCTCAGGAAGGACGCCAATAGCGGAGAGAACGAGGAAGAAAAAAAAGATGACAGAAGATTGTGATCAAGAAAAACACAAGAAGAGAAAAAGAAGAAAGACATAACGTTCGATAAATATTTTTTTTTTTTTTTTTATATAAAGCATTTCAAGGCTCATAGGAGCCTTATATCTGCTATAAACTTTATTTAAACAGTCTTAACAAGATACATATTTATATTATATATGTTATATACATTTTAACGCTGGTCGGACGATTGAATCTAGAAATTTAGCAATATGTTCACAAGTTGTAGTATTTGGATAACACAGTATATTGTATATATTTAGTGGTAATTCAACCTTAAATCTACATATATTTTTTATTAGTTCCAGTCTTTTGTTGTCGTATAACGGGCATTGCCATATAACATGGTTAAGGTCTTCATCATATTCCCCGCACTGGGCACATAAGGGTTCATCTATAATATTGACCCTAAACAATGAGGCTGCTAGGTTGTAGTGGTCGGCTCTACATCTATTTATTGAGACTATTGTATTTCAATTATATCTAGAGTTATGGAACCAAGTTTTAGGTGAGTCATTATAGTAATTTTTAAAATATTTTGTACCTTTGAAGATAGATTGATTGAGGCAGTAACTATTTGTACATAGGTATGATATTTTTTTGAAATCTTGATATAGTTCTGTAAAAGGTAATATGAAATTTTTTGTAGGAGTTTTAACTGTGTACGACTTGGCTAATAAATCAGCAGCCTCATTGCCCATTATGCCAATACGAGATGGGCACCATACGATTACAATTTTTTTGTTAGGATTTTCCGATGTTATATTGTTGTACATTTGTTTGATTTTCAAAATATGGTAGTTTACTTTAATGTTGATTTTGACTGATTCTAAACTTTGTAGAGCGCTTAGTGAATCTGTTATTATTGTAAAATTTGTGTATTAGCTTTGATTAATCAACTGTAAGGCTTGAAGTATAGCTACACATTCAGCAGTAAAAATTGAGGCATATTTTGGAATAGATTTGCCTCTTTTTTTATTAATATTAGCATAAAAGCAATCTGAACCAACTAAACTATTTTGATTTGTGTTTTTGCTACCATCAGTATACAAAGCATGAGAATTTTCATCGTGGAGATAATTGTTTAATATACCATTTGGATCTTTTGCATTCTTTAATTGATGGCCTAATTCAATATTTACAACTATACTTGTTTTAATTACATTATAGTCAAAGCAATAGATATTATAATTTTTGTAAGCCTTTACATTTAATTTTACAATATCAGATATACATTCTTTTAATAGTACAGATTTTATGTTATTATTTAGATTAGTTCTGGTTTCATCCTGAATAATAGACTGAATTGTGTTGAAGACAGGAAGGCTCGAATTTGACATAACTTTAGTTAGATAGCATTTGTACAAGCATTTAGTTCGTTCTGTTATTGACTGCAGTTTAGATTCCGCAAGAACAACATTATTTGGAGTTGTTTTTCTATAACCCAGGGCTGACCTTAAGCATGCTAGTTGAATTTTATCGAGTTTTTCTGAATGAGTAACTGCTTTAGAAAAGTAAACGAAGCTACAGTAATCAATAAGAGAACGAACAAAACTCTTGTATAGAGTTAGTAGAGTGTTTGGGTGGGAGCCCCATTTGACTCCACACAGAAAGTTTACAATATTACATCGAGTAGTACATTTTTGTATTATTGATTTTATATGTAGTATAAAGCTAAGTTTATAATCAATAATAACACCTAAAAATCGAAGAGATTCACTGGATTTTATATCTTTATTACATAGCTTTAGTACAGTTTGGCCAGGTTTTATTCTTTTATTATTTATGTGCAATAAGATAGTTTTTTCTGGTTCAAACCATAAGCCAATTTTATTCAAATTTTCATTCATAGTATTTACCGCTTTTTGTATCAGTGATTTAGACTTTTCTACCGTACCATAGCTACAATGAGCTGCTATGTCGTCGGCAAATTGGGATATAGTGACTTTCTTGGGAACACCAACAGTGATATCCTTTACGTATATTAAATACAGTAGGGGGCTGAACCCCCCCCCCCCCCCCTCCTGTGAAACACCTTTGTGGCTGTATCTAAATTCATCTTTGAGTATGTCTGTAAAAATTTTTCAACTATGAGTGATGAACTTTATGAAATTGACAAGTAGTTTAAAGCAGCCTATTTCAGACAGTTTGTTTAAAAGGATATCAATGTGAACGTTATCGTAAGCGAACTGTACATCGAGAAAAGTTGCAAAGATTTATTTTTTCTTTGCAAGAGCTTGATTTGCTTTAAGTGTTAATTCAACTAAGTTATCGGTGCAAGATCTTCCTCTTCTAAAACCTGTCTGGCGACTAGAAAGAATTTTATGAAATTCGCAATACCATTGTAATCTATTTTTCACTAATGATTCAAAAAGTTTGCCTAGACTTGCTGTTAATGAAATAGGTCTGACGCCTCTATTATTAGGTTTTTTTATAAATAGGACAAAAGACTTTTTTCATGATTCAGGATAACAATTATTTTGATACATTTCATTAAAAATATCAAGAATAAATAATTTATATTTTATATGTAATTTTTTTATTGTTTCATAATCGATACCGTCCATACCTGCTGCCGATTTTTTTTTTTTTTTTTTGAGTTAAGAGCTGAATTAAATTCTGCAAAATCAAAGGGGCAATCAAAAAATGGATTTGGAGTATGCGAACATTCAGAAGAGGCTTCTGGATTTGACTCACTCCAAGGATGGCAAATTCTATTCAACGTAGACTTGATTTTTTCTGAATTTTTAAGATTACTAGTAACATTTGTTGGTTGTACTTTTGTCCATTTGTCTTATAAAATTTTGCATGTATTCCAAACATATTTTGGACTTGTGTTAAAATTAATAGTTTCGGCAAACTTTTTAAAACATTCGTTTTTCTTTTTTTTTATAGGTACTTACAGCAATACAATTCAGTCTATTATATTAATTGCGATCCTTAATCGATTGGCTAAACTGCCATTTTTTGTACGCTGCTTTTCTCAGTCTTTTTATTTTATTGCACTCCTCATCCCACCATGGAGCTGGATTGTTATACCTTGAAGAATCGACTTGGCTGGTTTGAGGCGTGCAACTAATTAGGCATTTTTTAACAATTTTGGTAAATATTTCGTATTTTACATTTGGTTCCGAATTTACAAAATCGTTTGTTAAAAAAGTTAAAAAATTACTATTTCGTTCTATTGTAAATTTGTTCCAGTTTGTACGAAGTGTTTCAATTTTCAATGATTTTTTTTTGTAAAAATTTTTATCTAAGTTAATTGTGAAAAAAATAGGAAAATGATCAGAGCCAAGGAGATCATCAATAACTTGTAGATTAATTTTGTCCGCCACATCAAGAGTTGAAAAAATTAGATCGATATTTGAATGATTATTATTTGACGGACTTATGTGAGTTCGGGTTACGTAAAAATAAGTTATATTCTTCCACGCTTTCCGCAAGTTTAACACCGTTATTTTTTGTCTTGCAACAGTTCCAATTTGTATGGTGTGCATTGAAATCACCAACGAGTAAATTTGGAAATTTATTATCAGTGAGTTTAAGTATTGAATTCCATTGTTCTTGTGAAAGATCGCCCTTGGCTCTATAACAAACAAGAATATCGATGGAAGGTATAGTATCAGTTAGGCGTATTTTACATAATTCTACGCTATTATCCAGAGAGTCTATAATTATTTCTTTGAAAGCAATATTTTTACGGACGATAACAATAATACCACCTCCTCTTGAGACATCGCGATTTTTTTGTAGTTGGACAAAACCTGGAGCAAGTGTAGAATCAATCTTCTTGCCATTATTATCATCATCGTTTCGGAGCCATGATTCCACGCATAAGAAAATATCTACGTTAAGTAGCAGAAGTGGGAGCTCTCTCTTCCTTTTGTTTATACTACGAACATTCCAGAACAAGATGCGTAGTGATTCATAATCAATGTTATTGTTTTGAGTGTACATAATTTAGTATTTTTTTTTTCTATTTTTTTCTATTTTTATTCAAATAAAATTATTTCTTTTTTTTTTTTTTTTTTAATTAAATAGAAAAAATGATTTAAAACTCTAATATTAATCAAAGTCACTATAATCACTGGTTTCATTTTCACTATGGTCCAATTTGGTATTTTCATCAAAGTTGCTTTGATTTACTTTGCTTTTAATTTTTGTGAGTTTTGATTTTACCGAACTAGTGACTGATGGATAAATCTTTTCGATGAAATTTATGACACCTTGTTTGTTGCTAGAGATTTATTGTACTTCATTAAACATATTATTTTTACCAAAGGTGTTTTTGTAGTACTGAACAAACTCAGCGAGACTACACGGTAAATTATTTGATTCGTATATCTTTCTCTGGTTCATTCAGGAAGGAAGTTCGCAGGTAGCAGTAGAGATAAGTAAATGCTAAAGAGACATCACTATTCAGCACTTGTTATCTCTATAGTGTGTAGGTTGTTTTATCGCTGACCCTTAATGGTCGTGATGTAGTCCTAAACTCGAACCATTTAGCTTTTCCGTTATGAATAAACGGTATTTGCCTGTTAAATGGCCCAAGTGTAGGACTACATCAGGACCATCGAAGTTCTGCAATAAAACGGCCCATATACGGCAGGGATATCGAGTGCTGAATACAGGGGTGTCTTTAGCATTCACTTATCTCCACTGCCACTTGCGAACTTTCTTCCTGACAGGCCAAAGAAAGATATACGCTACCGACATTTAGTCTTGGGGGCTTGACATGGGGGGTGATTACGTCACGGTGATATTGCTATCACCTGCGTATACCTACGAGGTCTGAGTGGTGGATACATACACTCATCGACTAAATGTCAATCGCGTATATCTTTCTCTGGTTCATTCAGGAAGGAAGTTCGCAGGTAGCAGTAGAAATGAGTAAATGCTACAGAGACATCACTATTCAGCACTTGTTATCTCTATCGTGTGTAGGTTGTTTTATCGCTGAACCTGAATGGTCGTGATGTAGTCCTAAACTCGAACCATTTAGCTTTTCCGTTATAACTAAACGGTTATTGTCAGCTAAATGGCCAAAGTGTAGGACTACATCAGGACCATTGAGGTTTGGCAATAAAACGGCCCACATACGGCAGGGATTTTAAGTGCTGAATAGAGAGGTGTCTTTAGCATTTACTAATCTTTTTTGCTACCTGCGAACTTTTTACCTGAAAGACCAAAGGAAGATATACCGTCGGGTCAGTGCAACAAAGAGTCTTTTCAGATGATACGGCAAGAGAGAGCCTTTTCAAACTCGAGGGCAAGAAAGAGCCTTTTCGGATAAAATTGATTTTTCTCTGATTTTAAGTTGGTAACATGATACATATATATACAATATATATATTTTTTCACATATACAGCAGTGCTCTCGATTGCAGTGAATCACCAGTCACGATACCGGCGCCAAATTTAAATCGGCTATAGGGGCATAACCGCATAAAACCAGATAACACAATAACTATAGCCTAAGCACTTAATCCCCAGTAACTCAATACGCCTGACTATTAATAATTTAAATAACTATGTTATTTCTTTAAATAATAAACAGGTAATCCTCAATGACCCAGTACGATCAATGGCCCGCATTTTTCTTCAGTAAAAAATTATTTATATCCTTCGCACTTAATACCCAGTAACCCAATACGCTCGGAGTTCTACACTCTAGTTAATTAATTTGTTTATTTGAATAAAAAAAGATAATCCCCGTGACCCAGTACGATCAATGGCCTGCAATTTTCTTCAGTAGAAAAATTAATTATATCTTAAGCTCTTAATCCCCAGTGACCCAATACGCTTGACGATTTGTATATTAATGAATGAATTAATTTATTTAAATAACAAACAGCTAATCCCCAATGACCCAGTACGATCAATGGCCTGCATTTTTCTTCAGAAAAAAAATTATTCATATCCCAAGCTCTTAATCCCCAGTGACCCAATCGACTCAAAGATCTATATTTTAATTAATTTTTTAATTTAAATAAAAAACAGCTAATCTTCAGTAAACCAGTACGATCGTTGACCTGCATTTTTCTTCAGTAAAAAATTTAATCATATCCCAAGCTCTCAATCTCTAGTGATCCAATACGATCAAATTTCTACACTTTAGATAACTTATTCATTCAAATAACAAACAACTAATCTTCAGTGATCTAGTACGATCTATGACCTGGATTTTTCCTAATAAAATAAATTAATTACATCCCAAGCTCTTAGCTTTTAGTGACTTAATTCGCTCGAAGTTCGACTGCTCGAGTACTCGATGTTCTGCATTCAGGTTAATAACTTATTTATTTAAATAGAGAACAGGTTCTCACCCGCAATTCAGTATGCCTGAATTTTTTCAACCTGGCTTTTAGAATAAGTTCCCTACATCTGAAAAAATTTATCACTAGTTAACAAATACGTCTTACTATTCGCAATTTTATCTAATAAATGAATCGTAGATATTCCAAACATCTCAGCTCTATCAACCCAGTACACACCTGAATTCATGCACTTAAGTTTCATGAATGAATTATTCTATTTCTAATAACCAATTCGTAGTCAGCCGATATGCTCTCATTCTAATTTTTTAGTTTTTTACTTGTGATTTGGATATTCTGATTAGTCAATTCGTAACAACAATTATTAAATTATTTAGCGTGAAGTGTTGATTATTATGCGTTATGCATAAGTGCTCCCGTTATCTTTTTTTATGTAATTAATAAAAAAATGAATGAAATTTGGGATAGATTTATAATAAAATAAGTTTGCTTGCTATTTTTATGTACTATTTGTAATAAAATAATTTAGGTAAAAAAAAAGTTGCGGGCCAAGTATAAAACTAGCGTGATTTTTGAATTATAACTTCACAAGCTGGACAACTTATTACTTTTGCTTTCTGGCAACGTCAAAAACTTGTACAAAGATTGAGAAGTTATAACATATTAAGGAATTAAATACGCTCTGTAGGTTTTTTTGTGTTTAGTTATAGTATACATTATCAACGATAAATGATAAGTTAAATCAAGCAAATCAATATATTCATTTTTCATTTTTATAATATAACATATTGAGAGGTCAAATCTTACACAGCTTGGATATGAATAATTATTTATTTAAACAACTTTTTTGATATACATAGTAGAGCGTGTTAACTCATTGGGGATTAAGCGCTTAAGATATCATTAATTTTTACTCAAGAAACAATCTGCCCGTCCCTCGTACTGGGTCACTGGGAATTAGCTGTTTCTTATTTAATAAAATTAAATAATTTATTAAAGTATAGATCTTTGAACCGATTGGGTCACTGGGGATGAAGAGCTTGGGATATAGTTAATTTTTTATTCTATAAGAAAGCAGCTCTACACTCGTACTGGATCACTGGGAATTAGCTGTTTGTTATTTAAATGAATAAATAAATTAATTAAAGTGTAGATCTTTGAACCGATCGGGTCACTGGGAATTAAGAGCGTGGGATATAATTAATCTTTTTACTGAAGAAAAATCTAGGCCAACGAACGTACTGGGTCATTAAGGATTACCTGTTTATTATTTAAAGAAATAACAGAATTATTTGAATTATTAATAGTCAGGCGTATTGAGTTACTGGGGATTAAGTGCTTGTGCTATAGTTATTGTATTATCTGGTTTTATGCGGTTATGCCCCAATAGCCGATTTGAATTTGGCGCCGGTATCGAGACTGGTAATTAACTGCAATCGAGAGCACTGCTGTATATGTGAAGGAATATATATATATTGTATATATATGTATCATGATACCAACTTAAAATCAGAGAAAAATAAAGTTTATCCGAAAAGGCTCTTTCTTGCCCTCGAGTTTGAGAAGGCTCTCTCTTGCCGTATCATCTGAAAAAACTCTTTGTTGCACTGACCCGACGATACGACATCGACATTTAGTGTTGGGGGCTTGACATGGGAGGTGATAAGGTTACGGTGATATTGCGATCACCTGCGTATACCTACGAGGTCTGAGTGGTGGATACACACTTCGACTAAATTTCAATCGCGTATATCTTTCTCTAGTTCATTCAGGAAGGAGGTTCGCAGGTAGCAGTAGAGATAAGTAAATGCTAAAGAGACATCACTATTCAGCACTTGTTATCTCTATCGCATGTAGGTTGTTTCATCGCTGAATCTGAATGGTCGTCATGTAGTCCTAAACTAGAACGATTTAGCTTTTCCGTTATAAAGAGACGGTATTTGCCAGCTAAATGGCCCAAGTGTAGGACTACATCAGGACTATTGAGGTATACACATACACACATCGACTAAATGTCAATCACGTATATCATACAGGCAATAAAACGGCAATAAAACGGCCCACATTCAGCAGGGATTTTAAGTGCTGAATAGAGAAGTGTCTTTGGCATTTACTCATCTCCACTGCTACCTGCAAACTTTCTTCAGGAAGGAAGTTTGCAAGTAGCAGTAGAAATAAGTAAATGCTAAAGAGACATCACTATTCAGCACTTGTTATCTCTATCGTATGTAGGTTGTTTCATCGCTGAATCTGAATGGTCGTCATGTAGTCCTAAACTCGAACCATTTAGCTTTTCCGTTATAAATAAACGGTATTTGCCAGCTAAATGACCCAAGTGTAGGACTACATCAGGACCATTGAGGTTCGGCAATAAAACCGCCTACGAACGGCAGGGATTTTAAGTGCTGAATACGAAGGTGTCTCTAGCATTAACTCATCTCCAATGCTACCTGCAAACTTTCTTCCTGAAAGACCAAAGGAAGATATACGCGATCGACATTTAGTCTTAGGGGCTTGAAGCGGGGGGTGATGATGTCCGGTGATATTGTTATCACCTGAGTATACCTACGAGGTCTGAGTGGTGGATACATACACACATCGACTAAATGTCAATCACGAATATCATGCAGGTTTGTTCATTCAGGAAGGATGTTTGCAGGTAGCAGTAGAGATGAGTAAATGCTAAAGAGACATCACTATTCAGCACTTGTTATCCCTATAGCGTCTAGGTTGTTTTATCGCTAAACCTGAATGGTCGTGATGTAGTCCGAAACTCGAACCATTTGGCTTTTCCGTTATAAATGAACAGTATTTGCCAGCTAAATGACCAAAGTGTAGGACTACATCAGGACCATTGAGGTTTGGCAATAAAACGCCCACATACGGCAGTGATATCAAGTGCTTAATAGATAGGTGTCTTTAGCAGTTACTCGTCTTCTTTGTTACTTGCGAACTTTCTTTCTAAAAGACCAAAGAAAGATACACGCGATCATCATTTAGTCTTGGGGGCTTGACATTAGGGGTGATGACGTCACAGTGATATTGCTATCACCTGCGTATACATACGTGGTCTGAGTAATGGATACATACACACATCGACTAAATGTAATCGCGCATATCTTTTTCTCGATCATTCAGGAAGGAAAATCGCAGGTAGCAGTAGAGGTGAGTGAATGCTAAAGAGACATCACTATTTAGCACTTGTTATCTCTATCGTAGGTAGGATGTTTTATCGCTGAACCTAAATAGTCGTGATGTAGTCCTAAACTCGAACCATTTAGCTTTTCCGTTATAACCAAACGGTATTTGCCAGCTAAATGGACCAAGTGTAGGACTAAATTAGAATTACTGAGGTTCGGCAAAGAAACCACCCACATACGGCAGAGATTTTAAGTGCTAAATAGAAAGGTTTTTTTAGCATTAACTTATCTCCTTTGCTACCTGCGAACTTTCTTCCTAAAAGACCAAAGGAAGATATACGCGATCGACATTTAGTCTTAGGGGCTTGACATGGGAGGTGATAACGTCACGGTGATATTGCTATCACCTGCGTATACCTACGAGGTCTTAGTGGTGGATACACACTTCGACTAAATGTCGATCGCGTATATCTTTTTATGGTTTATTTAGGAAGGAACTTCGCAGGTAGCAGTAGAGATGAGTAAATGTTAAAGAGACATTACTATTTAGCACTTGTCATCTCTTTCGTATGTAGGTTGTTTTATCGCTATACCTGAATGGTCGTGACGTAGTCCTAAACTCGAAAAATTTAGCTTTTTTGTTACAAATAAACGGTATTTGCCAGCTAAATGGCCCAAGTGTAGGACAACATCAGGACCATTGAGGTTCGGCGATAAAACGACTCACATACGGCAGGGATTTTAAGTGCTAAATAGAGAGATATCTTTAGCATTAACTTATCCCCTTTGCTACCTGCAAACTTTCTTCCTGAAAAACCAAACAAAGATATACGCGATCGACATTTAGTCTTGGGGGATTGACTTGGGGGGTGATGACGTCACGGTGATATTGCTATCACCTGCGTATACCTACGAGGTCTGAGTGGTGGATGCACACTTCGACCCAATGTTAATCGCGTATATCTTTCTCTGCTTTATTCAGGAAGGAAGTTCGCAGGTAGCAGTAGAGATGAGTAAATGCTAAATAAACATTACTATTCAGCCCTTGTTATCTCTATCGCATGTAGGTCGTTTTATCGCTGAACCTGAAAGGTCGTAATGTAGTCCTAAACTCGAACCATTTAGTTTTTTTGTTATAGATAAACGGTATTTGCTATCTAAATGGCAAAAGTGTAGGACTACATCTGGACCATTGAGGTTCGGCAATAAAACGGCAGGGATATCAAAAGCTAAATACAGAGGTGTCATTAGCATTCACTTATCTCTACTTTCACCTGCGAACTTTCTTCCTGAAGGAACAAAGGAAGATATACGCGATCGACATTTAGTCTTGGGGGCTTGACATGGGTGGTGATAATATCACGGTGATATTGCTTTTAAATGCGTAAACCTACGAGGTCTGAGTGGTGGATACATACACAAATCGACTAAATGTCAATCGCGTATATCTTTCTCTGGTTCATTCTGGAAGAAAGTGCGCAGGTAGCAGTAGGGATAAGTAAATGCTAAAGAGACATCACTATTCAGTACTTGTTATCTCTATTGTATGTAGGTTGTTTTATTGCTGAACCTGAATGGTCGTGATGTAGTCCCAAACACGAACCGTTTAGCTTTTTCGTTATAAATAAACGGTATTTGCCAGCTAAATGGACCAAGTGTAGGACTACATCAGGAATATTGGGAATCGGCGATAAAACAGCCCACATACAGCAGGAATTTTAAGTGCTGAATATAGAGTTGTCTTGAGTATTTACTTATCTATACTGCTACCTGCGAACTTTTTTCCTGAAAGACCAAAGAAAGATATACGTGATCGACATTTAGTCTTGGGGGCTTGACAGGGGGGGGGGGGGTGATGACGTTACGATGATATTGCTATCATCAGTTAAGTATCAGAAACTTTCAACTAGGGATGATGATGATAACAAATCTTGGTTGAGAAATTTAACAGACAAGTTTTCAACGAATAAATCATCATTCCCCGATCGTGAAGGTTATGAAAAGTTGAAAAAATAAAAAATGGAATATGTGGTAGATATGCAAGGCTTTAAAAAGCCTGGTAATGATTACGTGCTTGAGGAATTAGCTATTCTTTCTCTCAATAATGATGATGCACAAGTATTTCTGTTTAAACCACCCTTTGCGTAGCGTAAATTAACACAGACGTGACAAACATGAAAATTTGTATCTTGAACTTTGTTATCATGGACTTACTTGGGATTCAGGTGATATCAAGTATGCTGAGATCGGGAATGTCCTACGAGACAATCTCAAAGATGCCGCCAAAATTTTTGTGATAGGAGAGGTGAAGGAAAAATGGCTTGAAAGATTTGGATTTACAGTCACCGATATGATGGACTATCCTCCGTTTGAGCTCCCAAGACAGGTCACCGCCTGTCCTCATCACAATG
>JAPYYV010000353.1:0-52604 GCA_030522625.1 Copidosoma aretas
TTCTAAAGCGTTACTGTTTCCGATTTATCATGGAACTTTGTATTTTTATACATATGCACAGGAAGCTATTTACACAAATAAAATTTTGATATTAACCATTTAGTGTTTACCACATATTATAAACACGTAAAACCCTGCGAGATACCCTGTTATGAGGAAATTGCTTATGATTCGGAATTTGTATATACATATAAACGGATGAATGTAGCTCATGGAGAATAGATAATAGCTCATGCGTTTTATACATCATCTCATCAAACTTCATAATTAAGTCGATGGATGATAAAAATTATGATTAATTTTGTTGATAATAAAAAATTTACTTGATTGCACTACATGTACAAGATCTGACATTATCGTCTTCAGAGCAAAGGTTAGCTCAGTCGGAGAAGTACTGGACTTCGGGTGGATGATTTCTTCTGCGAGTCCCAATCTTATCTGTAATTAGCACGGACACCACTGTTCAATAAGAAACATGTGTCTTTCTTCGGCGAAGCTCTTTCATCAAAGTTTACTTAGTTCACACAAAGCCTAAGTAATATTTTGTCTTTTTTTTTTGGCTAAATATCATTTACTTTAATCATACAATATTAATTCCACAGCAAAGAAAGAAGCCAAAAATCGTCAAAAATACCGCTTCTCAATTCTTTAGTACCCAAATGAATGAATGATTTTTTTCAAATGCTCCAACTTCACCCCAAATAATACCCAGAAAAGCCCACAAAAAGCGCGCTGGGCAAATATCTCTTGACCACATTCAGAGATATTAAGTACTGAAGTTAATAAATCGAAGTAATTATCTCTTTTGTCTATGAAATGATATTTATTCTCTATCATTAAAGTTCATAAAAATTGTATGGTAAGAATAATCAATTATCTTACCAGTTAACATACACTCAGGGCACCAGTGGATTCAGCTGGAAACATTTTCATGAAGACTAATTTTAAATATCAAGTTTTCGTTTTTTTTTGAGCAAGGTGCGCTTGGCTAGAAAAAGTCTGAAGTTACGTTATTCTTTTCAAAAAAACACAACAAACAATCTAAGCTTATTTGATTCTTAAAATAATGCAAAAAATAAACCATGTATACTGCAACCTTCCAAACACGCATTTTTCCAAAAACCTATTGCTTACCGATATTGCAAATAAAAGAAGAATCATTCTTTGGTACCATACTGCTGTTCACGTAAAGGGTGGCTAATAGGTACTAGGACGGCAAAACAAAAAGCAATTTGATAAGAGAGCACTTTTGTTAGATCATTGTACTGTTCCAGTGCTTTTCGAGTTCCCATATTTTTAGATACTACATTTGAAATGCTCTATGCAAGTTAAAACGAAGTCGAATAAATAACCATAAATCCAAAAAACAATTGATTATATTGCAATTCGATGAAAAAGCACTTCTTTTGGATCATTCCACTAATCCAGTATTATTCGGATACTTTATATCTCTATAGACTATATTGCAGATCTAGTATGCGAGTGTAAACAAATTTTTCAGTAAAATAAATAATCATACTTCTTTTTTAAATTGACTACATTCGAAAGCTCGTTTTTTTCTATTTTTTCTGTAACTACATAAAATTTAAATAAACAATTTTTTTGCTGAGTAATTTCCTTTTTCTAACGAGTTCACTAAATCGTAATCTTAGCAATCAGTAATACAGCGAATAAAGTACTAACATTTTCAGCAGAATTATAGCTGAATTGCAATTTCCAACAGATGTTAATTGATCAGGGTACAAGCCAGGTCTCCGTTTACTTTTAATTTCCGCCGTCTCTTGCTCAATTAGTTATCACGGCCGTCAAATACTCCACTTTTCCGTAAAATCCAATTAGCAACGTTCCACACCCCGGATTTCCGTCGCTGGACCCAAGCTACGATTCAAAAAGCTAATTGCTTTTTCTCCAAAACGAGAAAATAATAATGAAAAACCGTCCATACACCAGTTAACGAGATTTTGAAGGAACTTTCGAGTTAAATCATTAATTACGGGCGAGAGACGTGTACAAGAGAGCCATCGTCGCCAAAGCGACGATGAGCTACAGCTGATAACGAAAGTAATGATACAAAACGTTCGCTCGCGCGAATCGAGTCAAGGGAGAGGCGGTGGGGGCCAGCTGTCATTTCCGCGAGGAAATCTCATACCCCTGCAATTAGCCAGTAGCGAGCGAAAGTGGAGGGTAGGAAGTAGGAAGAGGCACGAAGTTTCGCGCGCGCAAGGGGATATTCAATTACCCCTACGACCGTCGTAAGGGTCTACATTCCCTGCGGCCACATAGTATCAGCCGTATCTACACCAGTAGCAGTTACAGTGAAAGGGAAGGCCGCCTGGGAGGAGATAACGATGGATTATCCGCTCCCCGGTAATTGAGAGCCTCGGATTTTCGACTGGCATGATGTATACGACCTGCGGGTGATGATGGCTAAGCTTAGATGATCACCGGCTGTGTTTTGGTTTGACGGAGCGTATTTTTTCGCTTCGCTGAGTTCTGCAGGTGGATGAGTTAACAGGAATTGGGGACGTACGCTTCTGTGGAATATGGAGTTCAAGTCATGGCGAGGAAAAAAGACCTGGATAACGAGCAGGTTGATGTTATTTACAAGAACGTTCGACGTGATGCCTAACGTGTGATGTGATATCCGATGTGGAAGGTTCTCTGTTCGTGGTATGTCGTTGTTATGTGGGAAGCTGCTATGATACGGTCTCAGCAGGTGATATCATTTTAGTTATTGAATGTGGAGGGATATTTTTGCACATGTTAATTAGAGATATGGTTCTAAGGATGGTTGCTGATCTTGTCTTGGAGTTATTAAATTTTTGAAACTTTATTAGATGGGCAATAACCTTTTCAAACGTGCAAAAAATATTTTTTAACTTTTACTATTTTTAAAAAGTATAAGTTTCGTCTTAGTTACTTCTTGTATACAATGCAAATCGATCGACCTCCCGTTGTTGTTCCAAAACAGGAAGAAACGGATGAGCAAACTTGCCTCAAAAAAATCTTAAAACAAGAGCATCCAGATACATAACAAAGACAGACACTACCGCAGTTCTCAAAACAGGGCAAATGGACGAAGTACAAGAACATGAAGAAAGGAGGGGAAAACGAGAAACTTTAAAAAAGGTCCTGATGAAAGTCTACATGCACATCGATTGATCGTCTTTCACATGAGGTAGCACAAAGTTTTACATTCCTATTCGCTGCTGGTATTGATGCTGCTGCTAGTAGTCGATGTTCAGAACCGTACCTGCTCGATGTCTTTGTTTTCCCGTGACATCTCTCTACTATTATCGATCGCTGATCCCCCAATCGTACTTCTATTGTACCGATTCCACTAGACGTTAAGTAGTAGTTTGGATCGTTCTCGTGCAGTTAGATGCGCGCGGTCTGTGGCTTCTCTCTGGAGACAAATAGCTATTGTCTCGGCTTTGTGTTCGTTCAGTCTATTTTTCGTACAGGTTCTGGAAGAACAAAAGGCCATTGCATGTATTTTCAATCACACGACCAGTTTGATTGTTGTGTCTACTTTCTTCAAGTGCATAATACGGATGTTTATGAAATTGATTTGGTAATTTTTGCAGACTAATTTAGTCACAAATCCCTTGCAATAGGGAAACTCTGTATCACAAGAGTTTTTTAGTGCCAGCCTGGAAAGTTAGCATTTCCGTCCGCTGCGCAAAAGTACAAAAATAAAAAGGTTTATTTTATACAGTCATTCGGTTGCCAGAGCTTATGCGTAAAGATTGTTGGGTTAAAAGAGTTCACGATGGTAAGTTGTTGCAAATTCAAAATTTATGGTGCCTCAATCCAGGATTTTATGCTATTAGAAAAATTTCCGACAGCACTCCGATATTTTCAAATTTAAAGATTCTATATTAAAGGGTTATCGACTTTCAAAATTACATTGCTAAAGATTTACTTAATTATCAGAATTACTATGATGATCTTAATTGGGTGTAGATCCATCTGATTCTAAGCGCAGCTGGAATGTTTCAAGGCAACATCGAAAAGGAAACTATGTTAGGGCTTCGATCTATTTCTCGCATTACATAGAGGTATACAATTTCCGAATTTATTGTGTTTGATGTTGACTCGATTCTAGAAATTCGTTGTCTCCTTATTAATGTAACTATTAATATCGACAAACTATTTTAATAAATTATGAGATGAACATTAAAATTAACACGAAGTTCTACATATTTTGTACCGCTTGGTTTAAAAAAAGTAATATAAATTTCTCTCAATTCGGTGGTTTCGATCTATTACAAAATCCTTTTTTCAAGTAAGAAAATACACAAAATGAAGTAATCGCAGAATTAAGACAGCAGAGGAGTCGAGGGAGCAGTGAAGAAAAAAAACGTTTACCAGCAAATTTGGCAGGCGGTTGGCCCTCGATCCATTACCGGTGAAGCAGAAGGTCCCGTCTTTCTGTTCCCTCAGCGGTTTACCTTGCAAATATTTTCCACATGAATCTCATCATGGGAATGTATGTACAGCAGATGTTGTTGTAACTCGATCGTTAAGCACTGGATACGTCTGTTCTAAATCCAGTTTTTATCTACTAAGTTTCAATTTTCTTTAACGAAATTAATAATAGTAGTATGATTGTAAATAATATTGTGTAAATGAGTAGTTATTGCAAAATTTCCGGGCTTCCACGGTACTAATATTAACTCGATCCTTAATGCATGTATATACTTCGGATTGATTCAGTACACAGACTTATTAAATGATTAAGATGTAGGTCTGAAAAATCGCACACTTTTTTGACGATAAATTTAAAATAATTTTCGAAAAAATGCACATCAATCAACGCAAGATTTTGTTGTAAATTCTTCAAAAGCTGTATCAGTATATAACGTCTAATGACGATCAATGATTCGTTAAGTCAATCTATTGATCACGTACTCAAAATTACTTAAGACAAAAAATTCTCCTCACAGTTAAAAGCCCTTTTTGCTTCAGTACAACCTAGGTCTCATAAAATCACCAAAAACAAACGCATAAAGTATAATTAAACATCTTACAGCTGTAAGAGAATTCAATCTCGAACGGTTCAATGGAAGAGATCAATAGAAGCATATGCTCACATGCAAAGTACTTACATTCACAGATCGGCTTCTCAATGTACACCACACCAAAAGCTGGCACTTTGTCAAAATTATAGTCCATTCTGGAGGCTCTGAGACATACCGCGACCGGAATTCCCGATAGGTTACTCTCCTCCTCGCGTCAAACGATACCGGCTGCCACGGATCAATCATGGGCAAAACGCGCACAAGAGCTACTACCACTACTTTAACCCAGGGAGCTCCAGTATATGGAAAGACCGTTTAATAATCCCAGTGTTTGCTTTGGCGATACCACAGTATCTACACCGCGGGCGACCAGGACATAGCAGCTTGTCGTTGTCGTCACTGCCTTTGGGGCTACACGCGTAGCCAGAGTCTCATATTCACTTAGCAGCTGCTAAATTTGGAATAAAGAGGCCGAAGGTATGCGTCTGTAGATGTTCTTTTTCCTCTTTTATTCAGTGACAGTATCAGTTTACATATATATGTATAACTTGGCGGATTTCAGTCAAGCGGGCGAGATTATTAAAATTCATTCGTTTGAAGCAGTCAGGAGCAGCAAGTCTTTGTTGGCACTTTTTCTGCAATAATAATCTGTGGCCAGATATTTACCATGTATTTCTATCCACTTATCTGTTATGCAAGGCAGTGAACTGTTTGAGATTACGTAAGTATAGTCTATAGGTGGTCTAAGAGTAATAGACTTGTTATGAGTTTCGTGTTCTCTTTGAAATAGTTGTACTCAAAAGAAATATTGTTTTTTAACTAGACTGTTATTCTTTATTAATATGATTGACTCTATTTTTTTCACACTCTTATGTACTAATTTAAGTATAAAATACCAATGTACATAAGTATTTGACGTAGAATTTTTTTGGAATAAAAATAAATGCACGATATCTCGGAAAATAATTTTTCTCGGCAATTTAACTACTGGCACTCAAAGTGACAAATTTCTATGATCGCAGTTCGCAGTAAAAAACGATCATAAGAAGAAGGTATGAAAGTGATCATGAACATTGTACGAGTGAAATGTATATACTAAGAGTGACAGCTTTCCCGTCTTAAGGTTGTCGTTGGTTCCTGGCAGATGAAGATACGGGCGTTTTTACAGCCACAAAGATGAAAAAGAAGAAAAAGAAAAAGATCATCATGGATACACGCAGGAAAAACTAGAGAGAGAACGAGGAAGCTACCTTGACATGTGTCACCAACGAAGACGACGACGACAAAAATCGGCAAAGGCGATGTGCCGGAAGGAAAGACACGCTGGCGGAAAAGTGTCAGGAAAAGTTCTGGTTGGAATAAGCAGGCGACGAAGAAGATAGAAGCACGGTCCAGTGGTCTGAAAAAAAAAGGAGGGTATAAAAAAGGAGATAACACAGACGACATACGACTGTGCTGTACGACGTCTACAACCGCGAAACAAAGCGTGAAAACTGGATAGGAAATGCAGTAACTCGTTCCACTGCTTACAACCTTTGTATTTTTCACCTCTCTCTCTCTCTCTCTCTCTCTCTCTCTCTCTCTCTCTCTCTCTCTCTCTCTCTCCCTCTCTCCCCCCCTCCCCCCTCTTCCTCTCCTTCTATATTTCTGGGCTAAAGACTATACAAAGACAGTAAGCTAAGCTATTATCAGGGATACTTCTTTAACCAAATGTCACTTACCGTTTTCTACGCTCTTAACAACTCAATCCATGATTTTGCCAGTTTATAGCAGCAAACAAAGCTAGTGATACTTGATCAGGTTGATTTTTAAAGTAATTTCAAGCCTCAAAGAATAGACATGTTAAAAATTAGTGGTGAGGCAAGTAGGAATTCTGTAAAACCAAGTGATCGTGGAGTGGATGAATAATTAAAAAATTCATGGTTATAGAAGAAACGATTTCATAAACAACCAGGTAATTTTTTTCTTCACATCAAATATCATATAAATGACCGTAGTTCTACACAAAAGAGCATCACAAATTAAGAAACCAAATCGCATACACTTCAGATTTTTCTCGAGCCAAAGAGGAGAAAGGAATATGAATCTCCAAAAGACCAAAAGGAAAATATCGTCCTTGCGCCAGGCACAGGCATGGAGAGCCACTCTTTCCACTTAACGCTCGACGGAGTGGGCACATCCGTTTATACTCCCGTATTCCCGAGGACTCTCGATCTCTTCTTGTTTTTTATGCGCATCGTTATCGCTCTCACTTTTCCACTTCCCTCTACTCCACGCACGTGTGCCTCCCTCCGATCCTACTCCTCCCCCGCTATCATGGCACCATAAGCTACACCTATTTCTGTACCTCACGTAGTATTGCACGTATAGCAGCAGCATAGGATTTTTTCAAATATTCGTGGGAGATTGGATAAATCAAACACGGCAAAGCGTAAGGTGCCTTCCTTGCCGTTGATACCATCGTGCAGCATGTGCTGGGAGACATATAGAGGTGAGAAACAGATGATGGAGTCTTATCTAGCAAAGGGATTTCATAATTTTTCATGCGTGTGCGGCCAATACAAATATTCAAGGTAAGCCGGACCGTTTGTTTATAAAACATCAAAGTTTGGGAAAAAATATGTATTTCAATGACGGTTATGTACTTAATGATGGTTATGTACTTTCTTTCAGAGTAATATTTAAACAAAATTCTAAACATATCAAGTTTTTTTTATTATGTGTTAAAAATGGTTTTTCCAATCTTTTGAATTGTTGTATGATTTTAGATAGATAAGACAGTGCTAAAACGTGTTCTTCATCGCTTTCGAATAAGAAATGTTACCCATAAGGTAGAAAGCATTAAAAATAACTCATTTAGTTTGTGAAATACTAGGGGGCCCGCCCCCTGCGCACTTCGCGCGTCAACCCCCAATGTTTGATAAAAAATTTATTTTCATAATTTCTAAAGTTAATTTTTAATAATTTAAAAGAGTTTTTTTTTATTTACCATGATTTAATTTCAAAATTTACTTACTCTTGGACGGTCTCGACCAATCATACGACGAATGAAAAGGCTTCATCACGTGACAATAAATATTTTATTTTAAGATCTATATTGCATACTAAATTTGAAATGCGCGCTCTTTAAAGGCAGCGACAAATCAAGTGTAAGCTACATCATAGTCACCAGTCAATCCTATTAGAGACTTCACTTTGAGGCCATCAAAACTTTAAGATAGGATAACGTTCATTGTATTTGATCGTAAAATATTGACTTATAATCAAGCTGTTAAAAAAAAGCCTTTTTCTTGAGGGTAGTTTTCATCCCTTCTAAGTGGCTCACACCACAAATGTTTACAAGTATTTTACATCATTATTTTAAGCCCATGCACGAAAGTTTTCATGAAAAATTGAAGTTTGAGGAGAAATACGTAATTTATTTACGTAAGGGGTGGTTTACCCACTTCAGGGGCATTGACAGGAAAAAAACGAAATAAATATATCTGGATTTCTTACCTAATTCATAAAAATTATTGTTATAATTTTTTTTATTTTTTTTGTCGATTAGTATTTTGATAAACTTGCTAAAAATGTATATTTTCACTCGTAAAAAGTAGAGGATGCAAAATTTTTTGCCAAAATCACTATAGGTTACTTTCTCTTTTCATTTTAAAGATATTTCATTTTTTTATTAAAAAATCTTGGACAGAAGACGAGATATTTATGAAAATGCTGTTTTGTGGGTAAACTTTGGGGGTGGTTTTCACCCCCTTAAACGGCATATGAACTGCTGAAAAAACACGTCTCCAATATTTTTCAGTTCCTTACAAAATCTCAAAGTTTCATTAAAATCGGCGCGGCGTGTGACACCTCGTAAGTGTCCTTGTTCAGTGAGAAAATAGCATAGCACGCCCTGTCCTACTTGGGCTGCCTTCCGTATAAAATAGTCAGTTGAAAGTAAAAGTGGACGCGACTATTTATTTAATAATAAAAATAAGTAAATAACAAAGTAAACCCAACTCTCTCTTTAATATCCTACCTGCATAATCTTCTTGATATGAACAAAAAAAAAACCTCGCCTCTACCCGGACTATCGCTAAACGAAAGGAACCGCCTAAGAACCGACAACATGAAAGCGCTAACAATGTGCTGTCGGTGGGAAACTCGACAGTAGCACTTAGTTGACGTGCCTTGACGTTAAGAATCATCAAGATCGCACCGCTAAAGAAATCGCCAGTAGGTGATCGGGTGTGGATCGGTCACCTCCCGACTGCGACTCGCTGACGGTTCGCGTTGACTCGATCAACTCGACACGGAATTCGACACCCGGGATATTGGACGCGAGCAATAGTTACGCATCGCCAACGTGACACTATCATGAAAAACTATGTACCTACGCATGCAATTTTATATCGACTGAACGCTTTGATTTGACTTGCTCTGTCTATCATCGTATTGGTGGCGGGATGAGTGGAATCTTACATTTAATTTTCAAACCACCTCTTGACTAGCTAAAAAATTGATTTTTCTCCTAAAAATTCTTGTGATGCCAATGATATGTAGCATACAACTTTACTTATTTTTTTCATTAAGTACTTGTGAATTGAAAGTACATAAAATTTAAATACAGATTTCAGGACACTTTTAATTATTTCTCTAGTGGTCAATGGCTCGTCTTACCTCACTCGACTGTTTCTACTTAATTTTAACCTAATGTTTCCGGCCCGGCGATGCCTCGTCCTACCTCACTACTTAGACTGTTGCTAATTAATTTTGCAGATGGACTTTCCAGGTTCAAAATAAAATTGTGACGATAAAGTTGAGAAAAACATTTTTTTTATGCATAAAAGTTTTCTACTAGTGAACTCAAAAATACGAAATAATCTTTTTCCGTTCATGTGATTTATGAAAATGGGGGTTACCCGTTGTGTTGTTAAAATAAAATTGAATATTTTGGTGTTCCGACTCCAATCAATCTATCAATTATAATTATTTTATATTTATTAGTTAACTTACGAAAATGTATTTTTAATAATGTTTTTATAATTTTTGTTTTGTTATTTTATCATAATTTAAATGTGAACTATGCGAATTTTCCATGTTACATTTATTACCTGGAATTTCTAATGCATGGATATTACTATCGCAGCATTTCGCCATTGAATTATAGGCAGACGGCAAACGTACATATCATATACAATGAACGCACATAACAAGAGAGCAATGCAGAGGCAGTAAACTCTCAGTGGCACGCGAACGAACGAATAAACGAGAGATATTATGTAGAGTGAGGAAGGGAGTCACCCACTAGAAAGAGGGGGATGAGAAACCCTCTCCTCATATGCATAATTCGATTAGGCCTATTTGCGTGACTTGCTTTCGTTGTCACGAGTGGAGGTAATATTACACGCCGCCTCGGAGAAGCGAGAGAAACAGAGAGTGAATACAACATACCCAAAGGGACAGAGGGAGAGAGGACGCCTAGTTTAATATTCGTACGCCGCTTGACAACTGGCTGTGGTATCTGATACAGCTAGCTCAGTAGGTTTTTGTACAGCCACGGTATGGCACAGTAGAAAATTTGGAATTTTTTTAAATCAACATATACTATTTCTCGACAGAAAAATAGTATCTGATCGATCATTTTGAAAAAACAAAGCTTCGTAACAGATTGTAAAAAAAAACATAAATTGATCCAGCTGACGTTTAAGAAGTTAAGAAAAACTATCAAAACTAAAATTTTCATTCAAAGAATCCTGCCACAGATCCAAAAAGCATGTTTTTTTTTCAAACTCACGTGCAACAGAAGAGAAAAGAACAATCAAATAATTACAGTGCTTGTTATATTTATATTAAATTATTGTTTTGTATTTGAAAGCAAATAAATTCCTGCCACAGCAGAAAGCCGAAAAATGTCCGAAAACTCATTAGACGATAGAAGGAATCGCTTGATTAAAATTCTATGCAAAGCACGGAACGGGGAAGCAACAGGGGTCTGCGTATGCAGCCGCGATTAGCGAACTCGTTGCGATGGCTCGAAGAGCAAAGAGTGATGAGAGACAGGAAGAGAAGGAAAGAGCCAAGAACGCAGCGGATAGGCACCATTACGAGGCTTAGGAATTTTCGTACCGCAAGAATTTCCTCGCGCAGACGGGGTGAGTCGCTGATACTGATAGTCACGGGAAGAAAAGAAGGAGAGAAGCGGGGAGAAGAACGTTTCGATGCGAGACTGCTGCGATTTCATATAACCTATCTCCACGCGTATGAGGAGAATGGAAGGCCAGGGTCAAGGAATGTACAATTTTTTTTTCTATTTTTTTCAACAAACTGTACGGAAAAGACGATTTCTCATTCGGGTCTGAAATTTATGTCGGTTATAGCAAGATACATTTTTTTACACATTTTAATTCAAAAAACCTTATACTTTTATTTTCATGTTTAGTTTGATGTTAAAAACTCATTTTCACAGTCTGCCAACCGGGCGGTAGTGTGCGAGTTCTCTTCTTTTTGACTTTCTGAAAAAACGACATGCAAAACTGCCGGCTACTGCTCTCGATCTGAAGAGAAAAATACGCGTGTATCGTGAGTCGTAACTATATGTTTTCGGCATAGAGTCATCCCTTTGCTGCGTTTCGGAGTAAAACGAAGGATGCGTCGAAGCGCAAAAAGAGAAATTCTCAAATTACAGCCAACTTGTTTGCTGCTGCCTCCTACTGCTCGATCACGCACGCAGCGTATCGGGTATTTTGCCATTCGGATCACGATCCCTGGGCGTGATGCATCGGCAAACGAAACCGATATCCATTTAACTCTGAGCGTTTGCTTTGATGTCGAATCACGCGGTCTCTGGCGCAGAGCCGTATTTTTGCGGCTTCCCATTTTCTCTGAACGATCGCTTTTTTGTCTGCTGCTGCGAGCCGGTCATTTCGACAGTTTGTCCGTTCGAAAATCCAAATTGAGTTTACAACTATTCCCGAGCCGCTCGTTTGAATGATTGCCTCGCGTGTTTTGTGCGTCAAAAAAGGGAGAAAAAGAGGTAAAGAAAGAAGATAATACCTCTCTGAAAGTGCCAAAAAAGAGGAGGAGAAGGAAAGGGGGATTCATGGTTGGACCTCGCAAAAATTACCGACAACGGATACGTGACAGCCGTTGTAGGGCATTCTCTCATATCATCTCCTCTCACGCGTCCAGCATCCAAACTTTTTGTGGGCATAATTGCAGTCACAAACGTGAAAGCATTTCAGAAACGGAAGCTCGAGATCTGCTGTCCATGATTTTTTCTGCCAGAGAAATTTGCATAACAGTCTTGTAAACCGAGAAAAATTTGTCAGCCACAGCGTACATTGGTATCATTCGTATGCTGCCTGTTACCGTCAAATAACTATATTGTTGATATCTGGTTGTCAAAGAAGGAGAAGGCATCGAAGGAGAAAAAAATCCAGCACCAGAAAGAAGCACACCCCAGAAGGTATCAGATTAACGGAAGGATCTTCTCCGTTAACTATCTACATTACCGTACCAACTGTTAAAATCGATAGTAACTTTACCGACGAGCTGGCCAGCTGTTGGCTTTCCCCAGAAGAAAGCCCCTGGAAGTCCAGACATCGTTTGGAAAAATTCACTAATCGTCTTAAAAATCGGATAAGTGGTTTTTCGGCATCCTCATGAATACACCCCTTATCGAAAAAGCCCGAGAAAAAAATCTCGAATGTCAACTATAATTTTTATCGTAGCTTCGCAGTAATTTTTTTGACACGGTAAAATTTATGCCAGTTTGCAATATTTTTTACCATGGAGTTTCGGTAATTTTTTTCCTTAGACTGAGGAAAAAAAAATATCAAGAATTGATGTGTCGATAATATAGATGCTTGTATTATTGATAACCTAAATCACTGAATAAGATTAAATCTAATTGCTTCTGGCAAATCATAGACTTTAGATGTATTCTTTTGTCTCAATCAGAGATACAAGTACCGCATTTTCACGGAAAAAAGTACAGCTAACCGAGATAAGATTTACTGTGATGAATAACTGCCGTGAAGCTACGGTGAAAATTATAGTAAACAGTCATCGGTCACAACTTTACCGTTGCTTTTGCAGTGAAAATCCCTACAACATTTTCCTTGCTTATAACATCATCGCGACGTTCAGAAATACAGGGATCCTAAGTCCCGAAAGTAAGCAGTGATGTAGGCGCTTCTTCCAAACATACTAAAACTATCACACCGAACGCGCGCATCAGTAACCCTTCAGCTTGCAGAGTAGTACAGGGAAAAGAGTCAAATCCTAGCTGACTAACGGGCATGTCCACGTGTAACGGAGGGCCGCAAAAAAGTGAGAAGGCAGTCTGCTCCGAGATGCGTTAACGATACAAGGAAGCGGACGTACGGGAGGAGACGGGGAAAAAGATCCGCAAGTTCGCGGCTGGTGGCCGTCGAAAAACGTATTTCCAAGTGCGATCACGCGCTACTCTGCTGCCTTCGGAAATTACAAGTTCAATACGCGAAAGAATCCGGCTGTCGTTGTTTTCGTCGCAGTCGTAACAGAAAAGTAGAGTCAAGTGAAGGCTGTTCTCGCACACAACGACTCCGAGGTGAAATTTTTTAAGCATTGTTGAGAAACGAGGGACACAAGAGTTGTACGGTAAGTTTTCTTCTTTACAGGTTCCATGTTCGCGTGTATACGTGCACGCACCACGTATTATGTATATACTAGATTCTGTTCGGCTTTGTGTGCGCATGGAAGTAGACGTAAGAGATCAAAGAGAAAATGTGAGGCATTGTGATGTGGTTATTGACGTAATGTGCGGGAAACCTTGACCTGATTCTGATTAAAAAGGCTGTACCTATCAAACCCTATGGTTTTTAACCTTCATCTCATCCTAATTTTTCTGTTTCATGGATTTTTCTTCTTTAACTCCAATACTGATTGTTGTTTCAATATGTTATTTTCTTTGTAAACAGTATATTCATAGCACAGCTCCATAAAGTATTGTGGATGGAACGGATGTATCCTCGATTTCGGTACCAGTCCATTATTTATCACAAATTAGGTTTAAACCGTTAGAATTTTAGCACCTTCCATTCGTGGCCAAAGGTTTCTTCTTCATAAGAAATAACTGCGTGATTTTGAATATTTACCTATACAGAAGAGAGTGGGAGCGAAAATTCAAAGGTCAAAGAGCTCTATTGGTGCCAGAAAGACTAGCATGACGTCGCAATCGAAGAACAAACTATCACGCTAGCTACTGCTGCTGGAGATAGCTGTCTTTCCACTTCACATCAATAGAGAAGGATAGTGCCAAAACAATCTTCGGCCATAGTTGTAGTAGCTACTGGTATTGGCTGTTCGTCTTTTTGTCTTTCCCTATGAAAGTAACTTTTAACTATAGTATAGTATTGACGTGGTGATGGTCAGTGTCTTCTCCAAGTAACAGTCTAGTCTTGATTAGGATTACCGCTGGACTTTAGGAAACTTAACTAACACTACTTTATACAGGACAAGTGTTCTGTTCGAAAATATTAATCTCTCCAATGTGGACCACAAGTGTTTTAATATTATTTTTAATTGTTCTGAAGCATAAAATTACTCTGAAGATGAAAAAATCCAAACTCTTTCTATCGAAGTCTTCATTTTACGAACTTAAGCAATTTGCGTCCTTTATTTTGTTTCAGACGTCAACAGTAATATTTAAAGAGTCTATTTCCGCTTTACGAAGAAGAAAAGGGTGAACGCTTACTGGTTGTCCTTCATCCGTCTGATGAACCATTATAATACCAAATGGAGGATAAACCGACAAACGTTTTCCAAGGTACTGGTTGAAACTAATATTATGCACATTCATAACGCCCCAATCGAAAATGAAACCCTCTCTTATCTAATCCACATCTCAAGAGTTCTTTACTACTACAGAATGCTGCTCCTGTCATTTGCACTCATCTTAATTAAAAATAGAGATTGCGCGTTTAGGAAAAGCGATCACGAAGTGTTCCAATGACGAACGTAGCATCCAATCCAGCAACATGGACCAGAGCAGAAGTAGAATATAGGTACCTTTGTTCATCCAGTCAATCGACGACGATTATCCCCCAAACTCGGGCACACGTTTAGCAGCACCAAGAGTTGCAGTGCATGTTCCTCTAATGCCACGGACAATCGCAAAAAATGAAGAGTCGAATCCCCACACTCGCTTACGGTACTCGCTTATTTTTCATGCCTCCAAGCAGCATCACCGAACAGTTAATCGCCCAGCTACAGTGGGGCTCATAAAATTTTCACGTACACTGAGCTGTCTTGGTATGACGGGCTCTAGGCACTCGCGCATGTGACGTTGAGCGATCGCGTCTCGCTCGGGAGGAGGCTGTGCTCTAGCGAGAAACGGTCCGGTTATCGAGATGACCGGGGTAGCAGGAGCTTACGCAACCGCAGCACGTATACGGGAGGTATGGGAACAGAGAAGAAACCGGTTGCCCGATCGTCATTTTTTTCGCTCCCTCGGATACACGCAGCAGCTACTGTTGCCATTTTTCCGCTCGGACGTTCTTTCGTATACCACAACCGTACGGTCACGCTTGCTGCTCTCTCTCTCCCTTATTCTCGGTTCATCGCCTCTTTCGTTCATTCGTGTGAGCTCTCTCCCTCTCTCTCTCTCCTGCAAGATGGACGTACTTAATGAGCCACGAAAAGAGCCTTTTATGCGTTAGGGCTTCTTTCGCCGAACGCCAGAGTAATACTTCAGACGAGGTTAAATCAGCGACTAGACTGATACAATAGAATAGTGGAGGAATATATTCATATGCGATTGGTCGCTCATGCTTCACCGTTATGTTAAGAATGATAAAGGCGTATACCGCCGATGACTGCATATTTTTATTTCATATTCCATACTTGTTACTTATTTATATATACGTGAAGCCGTTAGATGATACAACGCCGTTCGTTGCGCAGTCATCTCCAAGAATATGTCAGTAATGGTACCGAGCATTTCAAAAAATCTGTTTGCCTATCGCTAACTTAGTTTCTGATTCAATCGGTTCGAGCACTTCTTTAAGAGTCCGCAATAATCAAAAGCCAACTGTGCCCATCCTATCGACCCACAGACGCCAAAGAAACAGAAAGAGAAATAGTAAGGCACGCACGTACGATTGAATCAAGTCAGAGTAGAGCGAGCCGATAATCTCCTTTCCGGCATTCGATCTCCCCACCCGGTGGCAACAGCTGCTTTGAAAACCTTTGGGGCTCGGCTCAACCGTGAACCTCAATGGATTGTAAGCCACAATACACCGAGAGCGACCGCCACAGAGGAAAGCAGAAGAAGGAGGAGAATAAAGAACAACCGGTTGCCGATCAAGGTAGCTTGGAATTACAGTGGGCATCGGCCGTTGCAGAAGCGATCGCGGGGACACCGTTAAGCCGCACTCCCTTCTCTATTGAGTTTTCTGCCCAGCTGCGGGAAAACGAGTTCGCGAGACGACTGCTAGTTTGTGAGTCCAGATTCCTCTGCAGTGTCCTCGTCCTTGTCGTCATGAATGTTTGTGGATCAATTACTCGACATGAATTCGCGTGATTTTGCGCGGGAATAACCTTTGAAGTTAACTCTGTTCCATTTATCTCGCGCTCGTTGATATCCGGCGGTCAATTGCGGGAAACCCCAAGCATGCGTAAGTTGTGCATGCAGATAATACGGTAAAACTGGTCAAGTTTAGTTTGAATCTATATATTCTTTTTAGTAACTAACTTTCAGAGGGATCGTCGATCGAGGAAAATGCTTATGAGCATACGTCTTGATGTATGAGTAAAGCTAGCGAAGAATTTCACAATCCCCAGAAGGATTCACAGTCGATTAGAGACGCCAACGATAATCTGAAATTTTTCAAGTCTTCCAACTAATCCTTGTCAATATTGTCCCGTCGACTTTGAAAGATCTAACGTGTACAAATGTATGTACTTCAATGTTGGGCACTATACGCTACCGTATAGCTCACATCACTTCGGCGAAACAATAAGCATAAAGGAAAATAGTCTAACGGAACAATAAAAATTGCTTCTCTCCCTGCCCCTTCCTCCTTTCACGTAGCGGCAAACAGTTCTAGGGTGCAGCAGCTATATTGGAATTGCAAGCATGCAACCGCCATAAACAGTTTTCCCACTCCCCAGCTCTTTTACGCCAGCTTTTTTTCTTTTTCAGTTCTTTCTTCACAAGCACGTCCTGTATACCTGGAGTGCGTTTCAGAATCCTTAAAATGTAAATTCGCGCAGGAGGCTGGTGCTAATTGCCTTTGCACGTTCAATGTTCGCGTTAAGCTGGCCGGAGCCGTAGTTACTTTGATAGTAAGTACTCAGTAAGCAGCTCTGCCCATCGTTTCTTGCCGTGGTACTAGATTAGAGGAGGTGTAAGCTAGTTGAGAGAAATCTTAACTAATTGATAATACTCGTAGCAGCAGAATGTGCGATCACCCCTTGCACGCACTGAGTACATACTATGTCGTGTCATCTTGCTGTCGTGATTATTATAGCCTGATTGTATCAATAACCCAATAGCTACAAGTCGATCAGTTAAATGGAAAACAATTTTTATATTTGCAGCGAATTTTAAGGAAGAGCTTTTCCAGACTTAAGTGCAGTTTGAGTATGCAACTTTACCCTTATACCTCTCGTTCAAGGCACTTGCAAACGAAGAAGATACGTTTGTAGAAAGAGAAGAGGGCGTGCGCACTAAAAATTATTGTGGGGGTAATTTTCGTTGGCCACCGGTAATTGATATAGGTATGGACCGATTATAAAATTTTAGCACCTAATAGTTGCGAAGAAGAGAAGGAGAGTGTCGGTATAGATGTACGAGTACTTATGTAATGGGAAGCCACGATCGTAATGGCTTTACGGTATTTGGGGGGGGGGGGGGGGGGGCCGAAAGCTGATGGGTAGGCAAATTATGGGGGGTCCCAGAAAAAAAGGGGGAAAAAAGACCGGGGGACCCCACAAAAAAGTTTTATTATGTCTCTGTATAATAACACGGAGAATCGATAATTATTCATGGAAAAAAGTTCAGTGCAGCATGTTTTATGGATACTTAGATAATCAAGAAGTTGCCAATACAGCTGGAAACGCAAAGCACACTGCGTCTCGTAAATAATGGGCATTGTCAAGTTCAAAAGAAGTAATTGACTTGTTAATAATAATTTTTATTTCTGACCAACTCGATAGCCATCCGACTTTTGAGTATCAGATTAAAAAGATGAATAATAAATGTTATAGCTTCTCGCCTACGAGTAAATATAAAGGACGGAGAATTTACGTGACCACTTCCACGTATTTGTTTTATACGATATTGTCTCAATCTATTCACACTAACACAATACCGCGGAATTACTACAATTTCTAGAATGTTAATTTTGTCGTCCAATGGCACATTGCATCTTCCTTGATTTTTCAATCGGGTATACAAAAATTCAAGACAATCCAATCGAAAAGCATTTGAGATCCCCCCTGTCACTGCAGATAAAAAATGTCACTGCAGCTCAATCGATTATTCAAGTATAGATACGTGGGAACGCAAAGGAATAGCAGCGCAAATAGGGCACACAAATAGCACCGGGTAATTTTGCGAGTCACTCGCTTGCTGCATCTGCATCAGCCACCGCTATTAGCTAGTGCGGCGTTGTCTATTGTTTTTGGCATCCACTGCCGGAAACGATTCATCGCATTTCGATACGGACAAGACTCTGTCATACTGATTTAAAAAATAACTGGAGAGTAAGAGAGGCAGAGCGAGAGAGACAGAGAGAGAGACATTCAAAATGACTTGAACAGTGGTAACTAGCGTGTACAGCAATTAATTCCGAATACAATACCGATGAAACAATGATGTATCGACAATTAGTTGTTAAAGTATTCGTACTACAAAATTGGTAATTTTTACCTTCTTAAGCAAGACGTCCAATAGCGCAGGCTGCCATAAAGTATGATAGATATAATGTAATGTACGTCAGTAAGCAGCACATCAATAGGCCCGCTAGCGATCAACAGGTGCCCAAAACAAATCCTAAACCCAGTCAAAAAAAATTTCCAACAAGTCTCTGGTGAGTCTCACAATAAGTGCCAAAATAAGTCCTGAACTAAGTCTCAGAATACGTCTTTAAATAGATCTCAAACCAAGTCCAGAATCGCTTTGGAACAAGTCTCAAAAGAAGTCTCGAACCAAGTCCCAAAACAGATCTTAAACCGAGCCTTAAATCTAGTCCCAAACTAAGTCTCAAAACAAGTCTTCAACCGGATGTCACAACAAGTCCCAAACCAAGTCTCTGTCGTACACTGTAATCACTTCTGCTAAAGTACTATTGAATGTCCCTGTATGGATAAAGAAAATAGTCAGTTGTAGCCTACCTGTCGCTCAGATGAACGTGATTTTTTTGTTTTGGAGACAGCGGTCAAGCAAAATAATAACACCGAATTTAATGTTTCTCGATTTTTTGATACTTTTTACAAATTTTACAAATTAAAAATATTTGATGAATCTACTCAGGCAGTATTAAAATATTTTATCTTTGTAGTAGTTAGTAATCGCGCAAACGTATCTGATTACTTTGTGATACATAAATTATTTTACAACAGTATTTAGTCATAAATATGAATGCTCAAAACTTATTGTAATTAATGAAGATGGATAATAAATAAAATTTGAAGAAAATTGAGATGCTCAGCGGTTTGGATTACAAGTTAAGACGGATGAATCTATTCGTTATTCTGTGGTAGAAGGCATAACAGATCGTTACAGGCGTCTGTAAATGGTTATTTTGCGAGATGAAGATGGAACAGGATTGAAAGAAAACATCAACAAACTCAGTCCCTTCTTACTTCTGACTTTCAAACAGTTTAATTGACTAAAAATGATGGCACGGCTGTCAAGCGCAGAGAGGATTCAATTGAATCATTCATTAAGAATCTATGGGGGGCAGTGCTCCCGAAAGTTGCCTACAACCATATGTTAAAGTGTAATGTACAGATATCCTTAGACATACGGTCGAATGCCACTTTTAGAAGCACTAATGGGGGTAACTCCATGTAGCCACTTAAGAAAAATTGGAGAGAAATAAATTTTATCATAAAAATTTAAATAAAGTACATGACAGAGTCAATAATTTTAAAACAAGTATTATGAAAAGTCAAAGGTTCATGAAACAAATAGTGTTTTTGCGATTCGTAGAGCACAGCATGAATTATTAAGTAAATGTCAAAAAAAAATAAGAAACGGAACATAATGAAATAAATCCAGGAGCAAATCCTACGACTCGTGCAACTAATAAGTATAGAAGCCCCAATGCAATAACAAACAGTAGGCACCCTGTGTCCTCACATTCTCTCTTTCTGGAATATTTTTCTTGAAGAGATAGGAACAAATCGACGCTCCCCACGAAGAAACGTACTTGCCAAAAAAGTTGGTTAAAAACCGTACAACTCCCGTACGGTTCTTCGTGGGGAATTATTGGCGTGTACGGTTCTTCGTGGGGAATTATCGTCCTGTACGGTTCTTCGTGGGGAATTATCGGCGTGTACGGTTCTTCGTCGGGAATCTTGGAGTGTACGATTCTTCGTGGGGACCGCTGGTGCACGATTCTTCGTGGAGAGCGTCGAAATAATGACAGAAGAACGAACCAGCCTTACGTGAGAGAAAAAAAAAGGAGAAAATAAGCTGACTCTTCTTGTGATGGACCAGAGAAGTCCAGATGAGAAAGAAGAAGATAACGAGTAGATGCACTGCACAGTCTAGACTGAGTGAAAGGTAAGAGAGAAAATAACACGCGGGTATGGATTAATGTTGTAATTTAGAAGTTTAGTACCACAAAAATGCATAATATCTCGTAAGAAAATGGTTTCGGTTGTTTAAGATGCGTTGCTGAGTCTGACTTATAATTTTGGAACGACAAAAGTAAACAGATTTTGATTCTTCACGATTGAAAGCTGAGCTGATACGCTCCAAAAACTCTCATTAGGATGTTGATTGCGGAAATTGGGTATTTATAAGTGATTCGCGACGGTTCGATTTGTATCGCAAATTGGGTCACCGGAACGGAAATAAATCCATAAGACCGTCAAGCTACTTTTGTACAGCGGTATACAAGAAAAAGAGCTCTGGTAAATTTTATCTTGTTCCGACACAGAGAAGACCTTGTTGCCCAGAAATTTTGGAGGAAACTTGAGGTTTCATTACCATAAATGAATAAGTTGTAAGAGAAATGGTTGTACCAAGCATTGTTAGCTTCGACAGTACATAACAGTACACAGCGGTGCAGTCGGCGACTACGACAAGTAGGTATTGCGATTTATTGTGCCAAGCTGAGTATTCTTAGCCTCAAGCACGTTACATTTTATTCCACAGGCACCACTCAATTGTATTACGCGAATATCGGTATGCAGGTTAGTAATAGTATGAATAGCTCCCAAGAAAGGGGTTTGTCTTCTTTGATTTTTCCTCAATAACAACGATCTCTATAATTTTTTCCTTGAATAAGTCATTCGAAAAGTCAGAAATTTTGTAAGTTTTAGATTTTAATGTTGAATACCTTCTTTTCACATCGATAACTTATTCAATGAGAATTTCCATAAAAATTCACATGATACTTTGTTTCCTAAAAATAAGATTCAAATTTTAAGAAAAAAGCGAGGCAAAAAGGTTATTTAAACAAATAGCAACAATTTTAAACTTTGGGCCTTATCCAACCTACAACTTTACCGTTGGCAAATTGAATGAGTTACTGGCTTCATATTATTACCACGTGTAGTCGATGAAAGATGCCTTTTTTTCAGTTGAACTAGAAAAATATATCATAATTCAATCTTTTAGGTTACAAAATTGTATAATTAATCCCAATTTTTTATCAGTTAAGCATTTCCATCATAACCTTACGCGATTGAATGATTATAATCCTACGCTCGTGATGGAGATAATAATAAAAATACCGATACAATATTTGATTTTTCAACGCATGGATGTACAATATCAGTGAATTTATCATTCCGGCGGTATCTAATTAATGCTATTTTCACATCATTCACCTCAAATAGCAGCGCGAAAACAGCGTGTAATCAAATTTATTACGCATGGCATCGATTTCAGCGATTTCCTGGAAAATCACGTACCAGCTATAAAACTTGATTAACAGTACACATTGCAGCCCACAGCACTATGTTATGAGCTCCCGTATAACACAAGACCTGGTTGTCGCCTAAAAACAAATACAGCATTCGAATGTTCAGTATTTATGCGCTGACGATAACGCGATAACTTTTGATGATTCCTTGATTGTGCAACGCAAAAACGCACGTATAAGGAAAAAAAGAGAGAGAGAGAGTAGAACGTGTGACAAGTAAGAGCACCATTGCTCGGTCAGGTGTGAGCTGCTACTGTTTGTCGGAAGGTACCTTTACTAACAGCATTATTCTTCATCATATTAACTGGGGTTCTGAGGCCTCTCTCATACGCGCTCAAGCATGCTAAAATAAACGTAATCATATATGTATTAGCACGTCACTTCGTCCGGCACTTCAGCAATATTCACAATCACGTATGGAGAAGAAGAGGTGAACAGAGAGAGTGAAAAATCTGGAGTGTCTGGACGACTCTTATACCATTTTAATGTACAAGCATATGACAAAAGATCATCGGTACGTGCGTCCGTATGGCTGCTCTGGCATGAAATCTCTAGCAAAATCTTTCGTAGTTATTTTCTGCATAGTCAAAGGATGAGGTATTTTTTTATTTCATAAAAGAAAGCCTTTTTACCATTTATAGTTGGAATTCATTAGAGAGTGTACTAATTTTGATGCATATACGTGTGTATCTAACGGTGGATGATTTCGGTGGATACTTACAAACATTATGATGTCCCTCTCTCTCTCTCTTTCTTGCGCACTCTCTCGCTCTCTCTTTCTCTCTACGACCTCTATAGTATATTCAAGAGAAAGCCAAAATCCGATGGATAGAGATTTGATCGTACGAAGATAGTAAACAAAGGATGTCGAACTCTACCCATGTGCCTTTGGGCAAAGTTCGTGGGATATAATATACCAACTCATGATTTGTTGTGGTACTTATTTTTTGAGAGCGTGTGTTGAAGGTGCTTATTGATGTACCGCTAGTCGTATGATCTAGCACAGTGCCCTACTAATGTCTACGTATGTTCTTTTTGTTTCGGTTATCTTTTATGAAAGCCGAACTGCAACAGCGTGTCGGCATCATGATATAGCTTATGTCATCAGTGTGATCACAGTAAAAGGTTGCTGATTTTCACCTATCATTTATTATTAATTGAAGTCATATCATCAGTAAAGAACAATACGTACTATTCAATGAATTAACACAATATTTCAATGCTGCATGGAATCAAAGTTGGATAAAAATCGTATATGTATTCAGTATGATTTAAGATAATTTATAGACGTACAAAAATGTTTTTTTGAGAATTCAAATGTACATGATTAAAAAAATGAAAAGGGTGAGCGAGAAATTTTCATCTTGATTAAATATGGTTTCTTTCATACGAGTATATTTCACATTTCCTATTTATGTATAGTTTATGTTTCATGAAAACACTGTAACGAAGACTACTTGTGGATGAGCTTCGTTTCACCTCCTTCGCCTTACCATGCTCCAAACAGTACTTCCCTTCCGCTCTTTGATCATCTTTTTTTTTAGCCCTATTTGCCGGCCCTCTTCAACTGTAGGCCGCAACGTTGTCTGCTTTTCGCTTGTGCGCCCATGTTTTGAAGCAAAGAAGAAAGAGCAGAAAATGAGGGTTTGCGTTATGTTTAATGTCTGAATTAATTAGGGGCTGTGCAATTACTCCCTCAGGAAAGTACACGAGATATCACATGGTTTTTATGTATGCAAACTCGAACCAAACTTTTGAGGCAGTAGAATGGAACTCCAGGTCATAAGGATGACTACTTCCTGACTACCTCTCTGCAAGCGGTAAAAATGTTTTCGACACATATATAATACATGTTACTGGCATATTATATTTTCAGGTATATTATAATATTCCTAGGCAAGTTTAAATACTCCTAGGCAATTTATAATATGCCTACGTCAACTAAGGCATATTGTAATATACCATAAACACCGGTTGATCAGTACATAAAGCGGTCAAATAGCAGTTAGTCTATTTAGTTTTACTTTATTCATCAATTGCGTTAGAAAGGTTCGCTAAAATCAATATTGATTTTATCTGTTTTGAATTTTACATCTATTTTAAGCCTGTTGAAAATGAATAGTGACAATAGCAATGATAAACATAGAGAAAAATTTATGAAAAAAATTCAAGAACGAGAAGCTGAACAGAGGGAAGTCGTATTAACGAAAGAAAAGTATGACTATTTGTTTTTAAATGTGAGTTTTTTGTAAAATTGAACTTTTAAGAGCTGCTCAAATAGTCAGAGGTTGAGAACCCATTATGATATGATTTCTGTAAGTCTTTCGTATCAAAAAAATTAATTAAATATTTCACTTGCATACATATTACAAGATAAATCTTTTAATAAGATAACTTATTATGCTCTCTTCGTACTGTGATTACTCTATTAAGTTATAAAAACACTCGATAAAAAAAAAACGCTAGCTCGGCGTACAATTGTGTTTTGTTCGCGGCAATGCCTCATTAGATTCAAAAATAATTTAATCAAGCGTACATTCTGTTTACAAATAATATTAATATTATTTAAGTTTTATACAGTTTTATTGTTACAGTTTTATACAGTAATAAATAATTATCATATTAATATATAATTACCAATGATGGATTTTCCAAATTGGCTACGAAATACGGACATTTTTAACAATTATTTGCAAGATCGCAATTTGTTGTTTCTACCGAAGTTTTACTGGGAGAGACTGATATTCCTTATGAGGGCACCATCATTACTCGGAGATCTGCTGCTACGTAGCAATCAAAGAAAATAGGAGAGCACGGTAGAGGATTTGTGCGTTGCAATTGCGTAAAAAGATGCAATACAAAGGTATGTGCTTGGTTTAAAAAAAAAAAATATCCGATGTAAGTCCAAATCTCACAACGCTCAATCATGTTGTAATAAGTATGGTTCGGACGGAATACAAAATTAATAACCAAGACTCCTGAATCATCTCCCGTTTAACGCATGCAAATTTTAGAACAGTTGAGCGTTTTAATGCTTGTACGAAAAAGAAAAAATATTTGATCGATTTCTCGGGAAAAATTTAATGAACTACTGTTTAATCAATCAGTCTCCCCCTCAACTATTCACTTGACGTACAAAAATCTCGATTCGAAGGAGAAGTAAAGGAAAGAGGAAGTTCAACGTACTGACATTTGCAAATACGAACTATACAGAGAGGCGAGCGATTTCCCCGAATAAATTCCCCCTCCGTAACTCTTCGTAGAGAGCACAATCAATAATTTCAAGCTTTCCAAAGCGCGCGAGCTATTTACAAGGACTGTCTTACGGAAGGAAAGCTGCTATACCGCGCTCTTCGCTCTGTAATGCTGCTCTGCTTCGTCATGTTATCCTTACACATTTGCGTCATCTTTCAAAAACAGATTTCGACGAGGCGGCTGGTACCTATTAGTCACTTATATAGTAGAAATATAAGCCTAAAGTATATACTCTATTATTTTTATCGGTTCAATTTTAATGTGCGCGCGGTACTTTTATTTTTTATGCTGTAAACGACAAACGTAGATGATAGTAGAAAAGAAAAGATTTGATATTATTCAAGTTTGGAACGATTTTTGGATAAACTGAAACGAGGAAGAATGCTGAATTTCTCATGAAAAGAAGAGAGAAACATTTGGGTACTAGGTATGTAGAAACACAAAAATCACAAAGAGACAAATAAAAGACAGCGTACACTAATGCTTTAAAATTCAGATACAAAAGAAAATGAAGACGATCAGTAAATTGAACGTCAGAGATATAACCACTTATCATAAAAGGATCACAATAATAGAAGGCTACCTTGGTCACCGACTCATTCGGAAGATCAAGAAAATATTGAAATATTTCTCAAAGAATATTTAGACAGCATGAAGCTAAGAGGCTACTTCCTAAGTTCTTGGGAAATAGGGTCACATAACTTGGCGAACCTTAAAGACACTACTCTGATCATTTTGAATAAGAAATACACAAAACGATTATTAGTAGAGCAACTGCTGATTTTGATCATAAAGTTATCATACAAGAGCGGATCTCCAAAGCTCGTAAATTGGAATTTCACAAGAATCAAAGGAAGGTGCTAGGACAAGTCAATGACTCTTTTATTGCTGATGGCTATGTATTTTTTATATTTGACATCACTTCCGTAGTAATGGGAATCAATATTATTTTAACTTTCAAACCATCTGACGACGATGTACGTTGATACTTGTTAAAATTATTTTAAAATGATTCATCAGTTTGCTGCGAGACAAAATAACAAATATCAGAAATAAAAATGAAAGTGCCCCGAGGATCATTCTGAAAAATTCTACTCGCAAATGTTCTTCTATTTTCTTACTCAAACACATGCTTTTTTCTTTACGCGTAATTTTCCTTTTTCTATTTTTTATCGTGCACTTGTGAACGCATGGATATTACGAAAATAGCATGTGTTCAATCACGTTATACTTCGCTCCTTGTGCTATTTATGGCATAGTACAGAAGTTTGGCAGTTTTCAAGGCACTTGACTTATTCGTAATTGCAATATCGAGTAGAAATAGTAGGGGCGGGGGGTCTCAATGGGAGTTGAGAAAAAGAATTGAAATAAAAGAGAATATATAAGAGAAAAATATAATCTATTTCTCACATGATGCACTGTTTCTTCTAATTAATTTTGTAGCCAGGCTGTCAACATTGCAATTTATTATTTAATATTTGTTATAATTCTTACGACTGCTATATCCTCCTAATGATATCCGTGAGGCCGTCAAGCTACTTTTGTACAGTAAAAAACGAAGAAAAAAAATTTTGCCAAATTCTATTTTGTTTTGTTACAGAAAATATTAGTATATATCTAGCATCTTTTAGTAAAATTTCGTAGTCTACAGCCATATGTATTTTTATGTCGTTGAAATATTTTAGATTGATGATATGTGTTACCGAGTTTTACCATAGAGACCTTAGACTATAAATGTACATCTAAAGGAACTTCATCATATCTCGATTGATAGCTAAGCTAATACACTCTAAATACCATTTAAAGAATTTTCAAGTAGAAAATTAAATATTCAATGCAATTTACGATACTTTTAAGATTCTCTATAGACATAACTAGATTGTTCACACACGCAAGTAGTGACACGAACGCACGATTTCATTCACATCCTAGCCAACTTTGTAGTATAAACTGTCGGTCTCCTCCATCTCTATACATCCAGCTTATCCTCCCCTAATTTGACTCGCGAGTTTCTTTGTCCCAGCTCACGCCGTGCCTCGTAATTGTGTTGGTCGTGGAGAAGGGAGGTGCGAAAAATCGATGAAACCAATTCAGATCCCTACAGTGCATAGCTTTTGACTGACGAACTTGGGAAAGGGAAGGAGAAAGGGGAAGAGATAAAAGTATGTTGTGTGTGACCTAAGCAGCGTACGTACGTTTCACGCTAGGGGGAGTATCAAGGCCTGACGCTATGGCGCAAGAACCGTTGCTTACCACTATGATTTGCATGGGGCTAGAAATTAAATTGCGCCTTGGGCTACCGTCGGCGACTACGGTTCCACCTCCACCTCATCCATGGCTAGAGTATTTTCTCCCATTATCCTCGAACGAGATAGTATTGTTCGGGTCTCTTTGTAGGTTATGGTGGTGTAATTTTTGCGTTCTCTCTCTTTTGCTAGTGTTTTTTTTGTTTCGCCAGTCGTATTAGCTTCTTAAGGTTAATTGGGGCGGTGGATCGCGTCTCTGCTCGGTCCCTCGGTTTTAACTTAGTCAGACGATCAAGCTGCTATCATAGGATGGGGCGGATCCTATTTGTAACGTTTTGCCGTCTGACTTAATGTCTAAAATTGTTTTTGGAATGAGGTGCTTCGTCCATATTCTACTACTGTTGTTTTGGTAAATATTGCTACAAAGAGAAATAAAATAAGAAGATGTGTGCACAGTTTTGTTTCATACATGCACACCCAGCGGAAGGTAACCTTCTCATAACCTTTTCATGGTTGACCGTCATTTGAATCTTAATTGACAATTCTTTTGGGAAAGAATCACCTTCCGCTGGATATACATTACAGCTGAATAAACCATGTATCTTGGATCTATAATGATTGAAACTGTCAAGCACGGCAAATGAAAATAATCCTATAATGATCTGCACAGAATATATTGTAGTTGTATGAGTGATAATTCATTTTATTGTCGTATAAACATAGTTGACTGTTACATTGCGCAAGCTCACAGCTCATATTTACCATCCGTATTTCTGTATTGATGCAAAGTTTATTTAGCTTCTACATATATAGGATGTACAAAACAACGGGTATAAGATAGAAAATCCTACTTTTTCATGATGAATAGTATCAGGTGGATTCAAGTCCACCGTCTTCTATTCTTCATAGTATTTTAAGATGAGATATTCATATAACAATGTACCTAAAGATATGTTCTTTAAAGAATTCATCGTTAATATTCACTCATTATCAAATGATGAATGGTCTCTGTAAACAACTTTTATACTATGACAAATCACAGGCTTAAAATTATAATAAAATATAAAAATCTTTATGAAAATCAAATTCTTTATACTTTGTATAGAGTTATCGCTAACCTGTATTTTTACTCAATTAAACAAAAATACATTAACGAACAGTTCATATTTTTTAATTATATTTCATTTTTTTTATTTTTAAAATTTAATCAGTACTAAATGTATTCTGCCTCAATAGCGAAAACTACTCCCTTCAACTATCCAACTTCTTTGTTCCAGCCCCCTTCTTCAGTTGCGTATCGGGCGTCGTTATTAAGTGAATCTGCGAGGGTGGAGATTTCAAAGCGGTGTTAGATCCCTAACCGTGGGTGGCGTCGTCATTTCTGTTCCGCGCTTAATGAATTACAAAAGTTTACTGAGTGCAACGATGCCCTTGCCAACGATTCGCATCACTAATATTCTTTTACATCTAGTATACTATAGATATCTACGTACGTGAATACACGAGGATAAAACGAGATTATCGTTCTATTTGCTGTTTTGTTAAAAGTCAAGAAAATTGTCCATTTCAATTAGTCTGCAGCAAAAAGATTACTTATTGATTTTTAAATCCGTCGTGACGAGTGAGCGAGCAGTGGGAAAGTAAAAATTATTATTGTAACAGAAAGAGCCAGCTGAATTAATAATTACTAAGTGATAAATTTGTTTCAACACGATTATCTTTTTGCCACTGCTGATCCTAGCGGATGCAAAATAATTCCGATGGAGCTATAAATTTTTGCTGCCGGGGTCGATGAACAGAAGATGATTTTCAGAGCTCCACAGATCGATTTTACTTCCGATACAAACTCCATTATTCCAAAATTGAGAAGGGCAACGATCGCAGGATGCCTCGTAGCTACCGCATGTGCAAAAATGTTTACCAAACAGTAGCAGTGGAAATGATACTCGGATGAATCTGCGGCGCGTGCAGTAGTCTGCCTGCCCTTTCACCCTCCCTCGTCTTCATCGTCGGCTAAAGTCGAGAATGTTGAGTCTTGCTTGTTCACGTGCACACGACACATACAAATAAGCATATCCATGCAAAATAAGCGCACATAGACGTAGCTACCACCACCGTAGCAGCCTCGATTCTATTTCCACTGTTGTTTCGTTTGCACGGCGACAAGTGGTCCCTGGGCTCGCAGTATTACTTATTCGCCCCAAGACCCGAAAATAACATTTCGGTCAGTATTCGGGATGCGCTCGCTCTCTATCTCTGAGTAGGGGACTACTGCACAATCTGCACACACATGCACGCAGTATAGAGGGGATATAATTACTCAATCAGCATGACACTTGCACGGTAGTCAAAAACATACCTGTTATCAGTAGATATTACAAGCGCGCGATTGACTCTTCTTGGAATCCCACGATGCTATGAGCACTGCACGCCTCGAGCATTAGAGCATCAGGCGTTAGTTAAAAACCATGACGACAGCAGCAGCAGCAGCAGCAGCAGCAGCAAAAGAGCATACAGATGCACATGTATATAGTACGACCAGAGGTGTTGTGTGTCGCAAGGGCTGAATTGTCACAGAATGACGTTCGCGTTTTTGGAGTCATACATGTACTCACGTATGAACACACACGCAAACACACACACACACACACACACACACACACATTGTCCGGATGACAGACGATTCCTCGCAATCGACGACGACGACGTCTGCTCTCATCCCGCGTCTCATAAATATTCCATGGGGTATCGAATATGGGATTCTGGCAGGGGAAGAGCTTTTCGCTCAAAAAGTAAAGGAGGGATGAGGAGGAAAGAGGCGTGCCAAACGAGATGTACTCGTTATAGAGGGAAAGCCGTCACTCTTAATGCGCGAGACCAGCTTGAGCTGTGGCACACATGAATTTGAATGATACTCGAGTATGTGTGGGAGAAGGGTACCGTGTAGAGCGAGGTTGAGATACATCGCTGTTGTCGATATTTATTTGCATAAAGTACAAAGCACCAAAGGTTACATACAAAGTGTTTGGGTTATTTCATTTGTTATTTGGTTATTTTTTTTTTTTTTGGAAAACAGAAGTGTATATATTAAGAGACACATCTAATAATTTAATGAGCACTGGGAAAAATGACAAATATTTATAAGTAATGAATATTCGATCAGAAACGAATGGCTGGTGCAATAACCGAAAAAGATGAGGAAGTGAATAGATGATCATGATAAAGCTATGCTAGGCGTATCTTTGATCAAAGTATTTAATCTCAGCGGACGAACTATCTTTGATATTACATACAGCCATAATAAATGATTATGCAAAGCATAGGATCGTATCAAGCTTGATGATGATGATAACAATAAAAGTGTAGATAAATAAAAATATCGACTGCTCGTCTATAGAATCTAATACGTTTTCCCACCGATGGCTAAAGGTTGCAGATTTTCTCTTTACCCGTTCCATCTAGCGTAATTTCAATATGACAGCTAAGATATATCCCGATATGCTAGAGAAAATTAACGCCGATGGGGAAAGATTAAGAGCAAGCAGCTGTAGTAAGAGTTACAGCAGCCAACAAAAGAAAAGTTGCTCAAAGGATAGATAAAAAAAATGAAAATCCTTAGTGCCCGTATCCATCTCCTGTTGAAGAATTTGCATTATCATATACGCTATGGCATCATGGAAGTTATAAAGAGACTAAACGCATGAGTTCGCAGTCAGAGGCAAATGTTAGCAGCTAAAGTTATGAGCAGACAAACAAAAAAAAAGGCTAACTTTGATCAAATCTTAATAATTTTTATAATTTTTTGAATTTTTTGAAAAAATAAATAAATTCACTCTTTTTGTAGCATATTTTTTAACTTCATATAAGTGTGGAAGTCACTAATTCAATTTATTTATTTTTTTTCAATATTTCAGAATCTCATTTTTGAATTTTCCCGCTTGAAACACTACATAATATGTCTCAACCAATAACACCACGAAAGTAAGGCTTCATTTACGTGGCATTCTCATTTTTAAGATAGAACTATGTCTTCAGGCTCCATACCGACTATTTTTATCTTAAGATTACTTAAAACGGTATGTGTATTTAGAATCCTAAAGACTAAATGTGCCTTTAGTCTATGTGAACTACATGCACCTTAAGAGTCATTGAAGATGATCACATCTTCATAAACTAAATAACCATAATTTAAAGACAAAATATGTGTTTATAGTATTAATAAACCACATACTCCTCTAGAGTTGTTTAAAGCTATAAATGTTTGACTCTTTAAAGATTATACATGTATTTATAATCTTTAAAGTCCATATATCTCTTAGGAGTCTTTCTAGACTGTATATATACATTCAAAGTCTTTAGAATTTACTCTTCATATAAACTAAATATGTCTTTTTATTCTATAAAGACTTAGCATAAATTGTAAGTCTGTATGTGTCTTCAAAGATTATGTCCTTAGAGTTTTTGAGTACTGAATATGCCTCTAAATTTTTTAAAGACTCATGATTCTACTAGAATCATTACAAACTACACATGTACATTAATTTTCAAAGATTTATGTTAGTTAAAGCTTAAACATATTTTTAGGTTTATTCAAGACTAATCATACATTTCTAAGACAATATATATTCTTAAACTCCTCAAAAACTACATTTATCTCCAGAATCTGTTAATACTATGTGTTGAGAGGTTTAAAGCCAATATATGTCTCTAAAGTATTTAAAGCCTACGCCCTACACATGTCTCCAGGGTCTTTGAAGGCGATACATACCTAGAGTCTGCAATGAAAAAATGTTTGTGTAATAAAATTATAAAGATTGTAGTCTGTGAATATCTTTAGATTCTTTGAACACAAAGAATATATTAAAATATTGTATGTGTCTTCGGAGACTGTATATCTAGAGTCTTTAAGGACCTAACATGTATCTCATTTTGTAAAAACTATTTATATTTAATGTTTTGACATATACATGTCTATGGATTATTTGATGATTGATCTTTGTTGAAGATCAAACATATTTTGAGATTTGTAAAATACTAATTATGTATGTATGGAATCATATATGTCTCTGGAGCCTTTGGAAACTATATTAATCTCCAGAGTCGTTGACCATATCTACCATCTTACGTTGACCATTGAAGACTATAAATATATTTAGAGTCTTTAACGAAAATATCTATCCTTAGAGTCATAAAATACTATATACATCCCTGGGTTCGTTAAAGGCTATATTAATCTCACGAGTCTTTGAATAGTACATGTCTCTAGATTTTTAAATGGCTATATATGTCTGCATGGTATTTACAGGCCATACGTATCTGCAGATTCTATTGAGACTATTCATGTATATTTAGTCTTCAAAGACTATGCATGTCTTGATAATCTTTAAAGACTATAATGTCTGCAGTTTTTTTATAACATACATGTCTCAAGGAATTTCAAGACCACATGTCTGTAGATTCTTTAAAAATAAAATATGTCTTAAGAGTTTTTAAAAACTATGTATGTATTAGGAGTATTTGAAGATTAATATTCTTATAGTATGTGTACATCCTTTAATTGAACATAAAGCATATAATAAAATACAGCAATTTTAAAGATTTTGTCTTTTAAATACTTACAGACTCAACATATCTATAAATTATTTAGAGACTTCTATTTGTTAGAGATTAAACATATATTTACATTTGTTAAAGACTAATCATATATTTATAAGACAACAAAAACCACCACAGTCGTAAAAGACTATACATGCATCTAGGGGCTTTAAAGACTAAACACGTCTCAGAAGTCTTTTAAGACTATTTATGTCTGTATCATCTTTAAAGACTATACATGTCTGCAGAGTATTTTAAGAATATACATACATCAAGAAATCTGAAGACTATACGTGTCTCTAGAGTCTTCAATGTACATGTATGTCTCAGAAGTATTTTAAAACCATCAATTTTTTCAGAGTAATTAAAGATTACTATAGTTACAGTGTGTGCAGATGCGTTAGATCAAACACAAAGCATACAATAAAATACAGTTTGTATATTTAAAGGTTGTGTCCCTTAAGTCCTGAAGGACTGAATATGGATCTAATTCATAGAGATTACATGTCTTTAAAGTCCCTAAAGACTCAGCATATCTATAAATTACTTGGAGACTTTTCTTTGTTAGAGATTAAGCATATTTTAAGATTCGTTAAAGACTAATAATAGATTTATAAAACAACGAACTCCACCAGAGTCGCAAAAGATTATGTATTCACCTGGGTTTTAGAAGGCTATGTATGTCACTAGAGTCTTGATCTTTTGATATACAAACACTATATCTATTCCTGGATTTCTTAAAGACTATATCCACCTCTAGAGTGTTTGAATAGTATATGTCTCTCGATTATTTAAAGACTATATACATCAACATGGTCTTTGAATACTTGACATTTTTACAGACTTATTAAAGACTACACTTGTCTATGTAATCGTGAAAATACCATACATATCTCTATAGTTTCCAAAGACTATGCTTGCTTCCATAATCTTTACGTAAATACATGTCTGTAAAGTCTTTTAGGACTTTAGAGGCACAGTCTTCAAATATACATATATAATCTAAAGATGTGCACATACTACAATAATAGTAATCTTTAGACATGTATAGTCTTCGTAGAATACACAGACATACATAGTCTTAATATAATCTGTAGGCCAGTATAGTCCTTAAAGACGATGTAGACATGTATGGTCTTTAAAGAATATAGAGGAATTTCCTTTTAATACTCTAAAGATAGATAGATAGATATATAGTATTAAAAACCCTGGTATGCTTATACTATTTTTCAATACTTATGGGGGTTGGTAGTCTTATAAATATATGATTAGTCTTTAACAAATCTCAAAACAAGCTTTATCTCTAACAAAAAGGATATTTCAAATAATTTGTGGATATGTTTAGACTGTAAGGACTTTGAAGACACAATCTCCAAAGAGTTGGATAAATATTCAGTCTTCTAGGACTTTTTAGACACAATCTTTCAAGGCACCTACTGTATTTTATTTTATGACTTGTGTTTAATTAAAAGATGTACACATACAATGATAATAGTAATCTCTAAATACTCTAAATACATACATAGTTTTTAAAAACTCTTAAGACTTATAAGTTGATCTTTGAATTTTTTGAGACAAGTATATTCTTAAAAGGCTCTACAGACATTTATAGTCTTTAAAGATTATAGATACCTGCACACTCTTTAAAGACAATGTAAAAATGTATAGTTTTTAAAGAATCTAGAGATATATACTATATAAAGACACTAGAGACAGCAATGGTCTTTAGCGAATCTCGAGATTGATATGGTATGCAATGACTTCAAAGAGTATACACGTGTCTGGAATTTTCGGTAAAATCATAAATATGTATTCAAAATTTTTAAAGATTATAGTCCGTGCATATCATTGGATTCTTTAAAAACGAAGCATAGATTAAAATACCGTATGTGTCTTTCATGATTTTGTCTTTAAAGCCTTGAAGGACTAAAGATATATTTAATTTTTTAAAGACTATGTAACTATCTTTAGAGTCATTACATACTACACATGCCTGTATATTATTAAACAACTTCTATTTGTTAAAAAACCAACACACTTTTAGATTCGTTGTGAAGACTAGAATGGATATATAAGGCCTGATATATCTCTAGAGTTGCTCAAAACTATATATGTATCCAGAGCCTTTAATGTTTATACATGTCTCTTGTGAATTTATTCAATGTGTTGACTATATTTGTTCGACTTCTAAGCAAAGTTGTGTGTGTTTGTTTTGGTTGTCCACGTGTGTACGCATGTATGCATTCGAGAATAAATTCTTGAATTGGATATTCAAACGTAAGAATAAAAATATTAAAATATGGGGGTTGGCACGCGAAGCGTACCGGGGCAAAGCTCTACTAGTATATTTATATACTTAGACATTATAAAGGTTGTAGTATGTGCATATCTTTAGATTCTTTGAAGACAAATCATAGATTTACATACTGTATGTGTCTCTAAAGACTGTGTCGCTAAAGACTTTAGGACTGAATCTGTCTCCAAATATTTTGAAGACTATGGGTATTTAGGGTCATTACTGACGATACATGTATTGAGATTCATCAAAGACCATTTTTTATTAGAAATTGTGCATATCTTTAGATTCATAAAAGACTTATCAAAGACTCATTACTCATCATAGACTATGTGTCTTTAAAGACATGCGCGGTAGGCTTATCGCTCATCCCTCGTAAGTATTGATACAAAGATGAGCTTAAATAACGACTGAATTTAATGAGGGTAAATTAAATTGTAAGCCTTCATTTTATACTTGTGATAGAGCCATGTTTGTGAGTTCAGCAAAAAAAATTGCTGTATACATGTAACAACGTAAAAAATTTCCGTCGAGTTACTTAAAATGAAAGTGAACCAAGAGTTTGATTTATCTCAAAATTAGTAATAGTTATGTTGTAGTATTCAAAATTTTTAAAATTAGTTTCAATTTTGTAAAACAAATAAAATTTATGCACATGACATTTATTTCTTCTGACAAAAATTCCGATATTTTAATACTTCGTCTAGGAATTGTGCTCTTTAGATTTGTCAACACTACGTTATATAAAAAGCTAAATAGCCATCGGAATTTATTTATATTATGGTTCAATTAGCTGGAATTTACAACGAGAGCTCTTAATAAATGATTGGTAATAGGTAGAATTAAAAATTATAACACCCACAGATATACTCATATGAACATTGTATGTACACGGATTAAATAATCGGCATACGCACGTCCAGAATGGCGGGTTCTTTTACCCACATTAAGTGCAACCACATGGAAAAACAAACGGTTTTAGGGATACGAATATGCCTATTCCATATTCACAATTGTAACCAAACATTTGTACGAAAGAGTGAGAAGAGAGTGACGAGAGCGTGAAAAAGGAGCTGAACTGAAGAGGAGAACTGTTGATACCAGTATTATTGCTCTCGTTGTCGTCTTTGTCATCGTCGTCGATGCCAGGAAAGTTGGACAGATGGTGGAGCAATGCGTCATCGTGAAAGCGTGATCACCCTTAGGATAAGTAGTAAATAAGGTGTGCAGTGGCTGTCAAAGGGATTTTGAGGTTATTATTTTCATAACAGTCGACTGTGAAAAAGTGTACTGAAGAACTCTAATATTTGTCTACTGCTCTTGCTGATATAAATAGTTAGATGCTCTGAGCTTTCATTTCATCGCAAGAGTTACAGTAAAAAAAAAAGATGTACTTACGGAATTTTAATAGTAACCGCACAACTCGGAAGATAGCATTTGAGTAGTAGAATTAAATACAACATAATTTACCAACGACAGCAATAACATCCAAGAAAAGGATAATCTGATATTATGTAAAGTTTACTTTTCAGTAAAGTTTGTTAACGCCATACTTTTGACAGATCCCACCGACAACATAACATTTTGAGCAGCTAGCCGGGGTTAACTCACATAAGTTTTGTGTAATTGTGTGCATATGTTCTTGGGTGATACTCACCTTTCGCAAAATATGTATTTCATTATGGAGTCTACGTGTGTCTTAGTGCTCGTGTACATTCATGCTGGTTAGGCATGCAATATTCCAATGATAATTCTACGAAATGACACAAACAGAATCGAAAAAACGAACAAGAGAAGGATTGTACACAAGAGACGAAGAGAGAGGAAACAGCAAACCATAGTATGTTCAACATCCGAAAAAATAAACGCGTGAATTATCTTTGCACATGTATTTCTCGAGTACTTTTAATTTGTGTCTCTGTGTGTGTATACAAATGTAGATGCAAATATGTGTAGCTCATACTAGAGAGATTATTCCGAGCGATTTCGTATATCATCGATTAAATGCTACGAGCTTTTAATTTGCTCGGAAAAAAAAATTATTTTCCCATCAACTGAACTGATTTTAATTTAAAATAAATACAAATGTGCAATACTCGGTTTCGACAGCAGCAGATTTAATAAATATATGTAAAGCTTCTAATTCTCCATTAAAATGTACGTAAAGCTTTAGAGCCAACGGAAATAGGATGCACAAATCGATTTGCTCGTGAGAGATAGGAAAAAAAAAGTAAAAAAAAACTCAATTGCCAATGCTCAAAGAGATACCTTCAGCAAAGAGATAGTCCGGGAGCTTTGTAAAGAGTTTGAAAAACGAGATGGGACGAGATGAGATGGTGTCAAGAGACGACCTAATCACCGCCAACTTTTGCGGATTCGTGTTTGAATTCAAATCTAAATTTAAATGCAATGCTAAAACAGATACACGTATGAACAGATAAACAGATAAACGGATACACGTAGCAACGTATACCTGTATGTGCATTTGCACTATAAATTTTCGCTACTATATGCAGCCGTTGCGGAAAAAAATCCACGTGAAGAACTATGAAAAAATTTATGAAAAACTATAAAAATCTATAAACGGCTATAAAAAATTTTGAATTACTCATGGCTAGCTTGGAACGAATTATAAAAATAATGAATTATCGTACTCATTTGCGCCGGATAACGTTAATTACTTGTCAATTATACACAACTGCACGTAGAAGTAGATAGTGGTAAAAGCAAATCCTACTCAGAGAAGATCTGCGCATATTATATCAGCGAACTGTATGTATCTACAGCTGTACATAGCTCTGATGAGAGAAGCTGCTAATAAAAATATCATAATATCGCTATCGCACACTACTATTTATCAATTCAAAATAGTGTGGCGTCGTATAAGATATATAAAAGGGTCGATAACACATATATTCTAGCATAGCAAAAGACTTACCGGCCCAAAAGCTATCCGTCATCCGTACAATGGCTCGATTGATCTGTCCCTCCTCTAATGCTTAAACCCCTATGTTTCTCCATCTCGTAATTGACAGAGTAGATATAACTACATTTAATTTATTGAGTCAACTTATGACCTTAGGCTGCAGGTGTGGACAGGTATAATAATGTCGTGTACAGGCATCAAGGAAATGCCAGTTTTATCGTTTTGCGTGCGATATTTCTGGCTGCGTGACTTTGATGGATTAGGTAGTTTTGTCGTACTTTGACCTTAAGAAATACTTCTATATTAGTAAAGATTATACAGAGATATCAGAATATTATATTATATTGTAAGAATCATAATAACAATTATAACAATAATAACAATATCAATAAACGTATGCATGCATACATCTAAATGAATGTATACATCATACATTTTTTGTTATATAGCAATATATTATTATTATTATTATTATTGTGATGATAATTATTATCATCATTCTCAATAAAAGTTGATTAAATTTGTAATATTTTTTGGTGAATATCCCGTCATTGCGTGCATAAATGGATAGATTTATGTTTACGTGCACGTGAATAATCAAAACGAACTGTGCTGTTCGCCTGCCTACTTCACAATGAGTCAGAATGAGCTGATGCGCAGCACTATGCGCGCTACACAGTATAAGATAAGTTTCGCGCGCATCGTGTTGCGCATCAGCTTATTCTGACTCATTGTGAAGTAGGCAGGCGAGCAGCACGCATCGTTTTGTTCAACAACGTGCACGTAAATATAAATCTATATATTTACGCACGCAATGATGGGGTATCTGCCAAAACAATATTACAAATTAAATCATCTAATATTAGGAATGATAATAATTACGATAGCTATAATAATTGTAATGATATGAAATCACTTCAAGATTATAAATAATATATGATATATACATACATTTAGATGTATGTATGTGTATATTTTTATTATTATTATTATTATTATTATTATTATTATTAGATAATACAATATTCTAATATCTTTATGTGATCTTTAATAATATAGAAGTATTTTTTAAGGTCGTAGTACGACAAAACTACCTAATTTATCTAAGTCACGCAGCCAGAAACATCACACGCAAAACGACAAAAGTGGGTCTTCATTGATGCCTACCACTTCCGTACCACTGCATTATTACACCTGTCCACACCTGGAGCCTACAGTGAAAAATTGACACAATTAATTCAATAGAGTTATATCTACTCCGTCTAATTACGAGAAGAAGACACACAGGGGTCTTAGTAATAGAGGAGGGACAGATCAATTGAGCCATTGTACGAATGACAGATAACTTTTGGGGTGGTAAGTCATTTGCTTTGCTACAATATATATGTTCTCCAGCCCATCTCGTCTTTGGCAGATCAATATCTATTTTGAGTCCTACCAGGGCTCAAACAAAAGCTTGATTCAAAAGCTTTTGATTGATTTTTTAGGAAAAAATTAAAAAAATTTCTAAGCTAAGTTACGGTGAAATTAGTAACTTCAAAATTTTTTATGGATTAATGTGAATTTTTTCATTTTGGAAGCGTTCAGTTTTCTTGCTGTATCTTTTTCCAGGGTGAAAAAAATGGGTTCCCCGCGAGGCAAAACGTGTTCCTTAGTTCAAGACCTGTAGTACATGAATTTTTGAGTTTTGGAGGTGTACCACGCGAAAACATTTACCATAAATTTTGAACACAAAAAGTGCATATTTTTTCTGGATTTCGACATATATGTATACAAGGTGCCCAGCTGTCCTTCCTCTTCTTTCTTTTGTTTACGAAAGCTCTCGCATCATATATAGAAGACCCACGGCACAGACGTAATTTCTATTTATTACCGTCAGAAGACGATCAAGCTATCGTGTTATCAAAACAGATGTGTATTGTCAATTCTGGTGGTGTGTGGTGCTGTGTTATGGTTCGAAAACAAGTGGTAGATATGATCGGGGGCTTGTGTGCGAATCGTAATGCCTGAGCAAACGCACTGCTTTTAAGACGAGCTGTTTGTACAACAAAAAAATATAGTGATGTGTTTCCAGCCAATATTTCATCAAGCGCACCCGTGAGCGTTATTCTTTCCGTACTGTTATCGACTTGTTGTCACCCAGTTGATAGCCCTACCTTTCTAAAAAAGCAGTTATAAAAATGCTTGACACTTTTCCCACGGATTTGTGACCGATAAAAGATGAAGGTCCATTGGTATGTCCATCGTGCGCTCGAGTGGTAAAGGAGCGAAATGACGACAAAAATCGCAGAGAGACCTTTCCGTGTGTCAATAATCAATCAAAATCTCTTGTCATGGGTATCGGTCTCAACCGCGCTACATGTAAACGATGGAATGACGGTGCACTGCTGTATCTGTCTCTCTCTCTCTCTCTCTCTCTCTCTGGAGAGCGATGGGTGAGTGGCTTATGTATGTTTGGGAGCGGATGGATATGTGATCTGCTGCTGTTGGTTTGCATATACGTATGCACGTGCGCGGAAGATGAGTTAATTCACTAATCGAAATTATCGACGCACGGAATATACCACCAACGATGCGAATATACGGCCACCTATCAATCGACTGACATTTCAGCTATGACTCGTTCGCAGCGTGTCACGCTTCGTGATGATGCTTTATTTACTTTCAATTGGTTACTTTCTCTCTAAAAATTTGTGCTCATTTCGTATCTATTTGATTTTAGTGAAGATAAAAATGGGAAGCATTAAGTAGCTATTTTCCAGGTTTTTTTCTGAGCAATAAAACACTATAAAAAAAGATAATCTCTTTTTGGTTTGGCACATAATTTATCCCACTTTGTCTTTTTAACATTATCAGAATACCATGCCACTTTCGACCTAGCTCCGAAGCCATTGATGATCATTTGATTATTGATTATATAATGGCTTAAGGGCAATTTTTAGAAAAATCGACCTACCACGTGAAATTTCCTCGTCACTGGAACGCGACTTTTACAACATCCAATTCAATCCATCTCCAAAATTGAATTGACCCGCGCAACACGAGACTAAAATTTTACGCCGAACTAATTTAATCGTCAAGGAGTTATTTTTATTATAGATCGATGCAATACAGTGTCTAAAACCAGCCATAAAAATCGAATTTGTTCCGCGGCCTGACAATACGACACTCGAAAGCCTTTACTAAAAGTGGTGCATAAAATAGGGTTGAGAGAAGTGTGTGCGACAATAAAATGACGAAAGTGCAAATTAAAATGAGAATAAGAAAGAAAGGATCACTGAAAAGTTACGGGAAGGGCATAAGGCGAGAAATAAAGCGAGTATGGATAGAATATCGTATAGTAAAAGCAATAAAAAAACCCGTGACCTTTGACACGCCGAGAATTACAGCATCGAAGCGAAATAAGTAAGTCTTTGGCAGCAAACAAATGAGCTGAGAACAAAAGTAAGTAGTATTGAAAAAAAATCATTTTCGGACAGCGTACTCCAGTATTTTACTCCGAACTCTTAACTATTGAGGTTGGCTAATACAAAAAGCTTTTTACGAGATTCTTTCGAGAAAAAATTACAAATATAAAATCTTTACGTTAGCTCACAGATACACTGCTCATGTAAATATATTGTACATAAGATTTTTATATAAAAGAGTAAATGAGAAAAATCGAGTGAATGATGTGCATAAGCGCGAAGAGATGAATAATGCAACAAGAATACACGTGTATATGTACAACTTATCAAACAACTTGTAAGTCAGAGCAATGACTGTTGAGTAACTTCATTTGTTAATTTAAATGATCTAATCAGATAGTCTCGTTAAAGCTTCATTTTCTCTCTATAGCACTATGTTATTTATACAACTAGCCTTTTAAACGGCGAGCTACGCGCGCCAAAAGATCGAAGGCTGTTCTCTAAACAGCCGATCACATGCATTCCAAACGTGTTCTTAATACGGCTGCACCCTCTAAGCCATCTCCCTTTTAAGATAAGAATTGATATTGTAAGGAATCGTTGAAGCCAATTGACTATTTTCACACCGCTGATTTTTTTTTTAGTTGTTGATCAACAAATTTAAAACGTAGTTGGGGACGCAATTCCACCATGGCCCAAGACATGCATAGTCACTTATGGAGGACGTGGAAGGACAGTAGAAAAAAAGTGTCATCTTCAAAGAGAAAATTATGAAGAGACTGCGAGGATGGCGGAGGAGAGACGCGAAAGAGGGCAAGCAACAGTGGAATGAAAAAATAGTCACGCTAGTGGGATGAGAGTGAAAGAGGAAGATACCAATGGCAAGTAGAAGCTACTTATTTTTATATTAGAGAATAAACGGGAAATGGGGAAAAGTGATTTTATTTGCACTTCCATGCCTTCATTTTTAAAACAATCTTGATTCAAACCATGTTAATATTGAACATACAGAAATCTCGAAACCAAGTTTTCGAAGTTCTGATCCTTAAAACTAAACTAAATGATATCGATTACCAGCTATTAAAAATGGACAAACATAATTTACCTGAAGGACTTAGTTGATAGAAATCCGTACTCTTTCCGATTGCAATAAATTTTGAAAAGTCTGCAAATTAACGACACTTTATGATAGTCAATTTTCCACCAGAACAGCAGCAAAAGGTAGAATGTGAAATTCAAAACATGCCAACTCAACATCAGCCGAAAAATCTGAGGAAAGAACAAACAAACAACAGAAGGCAACGATTTACTCCCTTGCTGAAGTCCCCCAGTCAAAAGTGGACCGCCGTACTCCTTCTTGGCTTTCTGCACCTGCTCCGTATTTGGTACATGCAAAGCAGTGACAGCAGATGAACAACAAACCAAAAAAGGGGGAGGAGGAGGACGACCGCACAGACAGTTTCACCGAATTGGAGAGCTCGTAAGTATAAGGAATAAAAGCGAGAAAAAAGGAGGACACATCTTTCTCGGCGTGCGCTTCTGAGAATATCGAATAAACCTTTCTTCTTACTTAGAAGGGCCGTAGTAGTGGAGGTAAGTCACAGTACCAAAATCTACAGTCGTGTCCTTCCGCTCGCGGATGTGCGGGTAAAAGGTGAGTGAAATATTCAGTTTGCGCAAGGTGGAGATGGTGGTAGAGGCGAAACTTCTGTTGCTGCAGTAGTAAGGTATGATTTGTTGTTGAAAATTGTACTTTTTGTTTTTTACTTGCATATACATGCAAAATCGTTCTCATAGCCTTGATAAGATATCAAACTTGAATTTTTTTTCGAGCCGATAGGGAAAAGATCTTTACATTCCCATAAGAATACGTGTTAACGTGACAAGTGGTGCCACACTTCCAGACACGGTGCCTATAGGCAAGTCTTCACGTGTACCCCAAAACCCCCACAGTAGGTAACTTCACGCTCTCACTCTCTCTCTCTTTCTGCCTTTGGCAAAAATGCCTTATATCCCTTACGGAAGTGTACGTTTACGAACCAATGCGCATGGACCATTGGTCTGAATGAGAAAAAAAGGTAATGACTCAGTTATCTCAATGAAATGCTATTCGATCGTTGCCCGCATTGACCAAGATTCATCTCCCGTTGCAACGCGCTGGAAGCAAAAATTGGAAAATTACTTGCGAAATCTACTATAAATTTTCAATATGTTTCGTTTTTGTCTAATTGGGATGGACTTGTGTCCTTTCAACAGAGTAGGTTCCGCGCCGGATAATATTCAAAAGCCTATAAAAGAACAATGCAAGCAGAGCTTGTTTCCTCAAGCTCTTTTGCCCTCTCTCCCAGATTGGAAATGATATAGTTTGGAATATAGACTGTTATAAAATCGAAAAAAAAAAAAGGTTTGGAGATCAGGTTGTTCCTCTCTCCTTTGTTGTCATCCATCAATAGAGAGAGGGACAGCTACACCTAATCTTTTAGTGTACTGATAAATCTTTTAAAATGAGTAGAGCACAAAGCCCTGGTCCATAGTAATCTACGTGTTGCATTTAGATCTCGCAAGATCAACTAAAGACACAAGGTAAAAGAGACTACGATAGTACGTATGCAGCAGACAAGAGGGCAGATACCCACTGCTACATAATACGCTCTCGATCCGCGAGCGTGCGTCAACCAGCGTACAGGTTACATATGCAAGGTAAGCAGACCAGAACACCCCGTGGCATGGCGCGCGCGAGTTTTATTATAGTTGTTCTGTATCGGTCGTCGGACAGCGCATCACGACGGGAGGAGACGGAGAACTTACAAATATATATTTATATTTTATATAAGTGTGCACTCGGTGAGTACATGCGTTTCTGTATACAGTGCGAATACTCGAAGTATGCACGTGTACATGAAGTGAATACAGAATGGTGTACGAGCACTTGCGCGAAGTGCCAGTACTTTTGTTCTGTTTCAAGTTTCTCCTCCTCTTCTTTTACCATACGTTATCCCTCTCTATCTCTCTCTCGCTCTCTTTGTCGGTCTAGCCGGCTCTCGCCCGAGGCAGCATTCAATTTCTCCGGTTAATATTTTGGCACGCCCCGCTCTCAAAGACTAGGCTTTTCTATTTCTATGCCATCTCACTTGCTTGTGCTTTCTTACTTTTTTACGTATTGTTCGACTTTCAGCGCGCACAAAATTGTACCCTGTATTGTATTGTCTCTGAGCTTCTATTGCCGTTGATGCAGCATACATGCATATATATTTTCCCTTTTGTCTTCGCGGTGCATTATCTCCGTATTTTTCACCTTTGCTTTTTTAGAAAGAGAGGATCTGACGCCCTCTCCATCGCTCCAACTTTTTGTATTTCATATACCATCCAGCGCGATATCGTGAGTTTCGACACTGAAAGGAACTTTTATTCATCTTTTTGTTTTCTTCGCCTTTTAACGAACTAAACGCCAACATATATAGTGCGACTACTAAGCCGCCTCGGATGCAGAAAATATAGATCAGCTGGCGTGACTAAACGAGTATATACATATTCATATGATATACGGAAGAATGAGCTTAAAATGATTCTTTGGCATTGGCGCTGAATTTCTCGGAAAGAAAGGCTCTTACCTGCGAATGGTTCACATTGATGATTGATCAAGCGGGAGAAAAATAAACTGGGATGTGTCAGTGGTAGAGATATTATATGTTGTACCCGTACGTATATAAAATTATGAATGTACTTATCCATGTATGTGCAATATCGCTCAAAAGTATTGGCACATAGACAACTCTAAGCACCAAAAACGCGTAGAATTTTTGACGCAGCGATATAGATGTATATGTGTGTATTTCAAGTAGCATGAATTGTAACCTTTTTCTGCTGCAATTTATTGTTGATGATGATAAAGAGTTTTAAGTGAGATTAAATATGAACTAGATAGACTCAAATGTGCGTAACATAAAAGAAACAACTGAAGCAGTGTGGGTGGGAAAAGGAAAGATGGATTTGAGAAAAGTATTGGAAAAGTCTTAACGATGCAGATTTGTAAAGGATTATATTGGGAAAAAGGAATGAAGAAAGAGATTTGATTAGGCGTAAAACAATCTATTAACGTATCGACGCAAAGGAGAGCTTTAGTGTCCTGCGAGAGAAAAAAAAAGGGGTAGAGGGGAGCAAGACCGATCCGATGAAACCCACAACAAGTCGGCTCACAAAAGGAGCCAGGTACTGAGGAGACCCCGCAAATTCGATGAAAAATCGACGAAAGTAAAAAAGGAGGTTAAAAGAAAAAGTAAATCCAAGGCGTTAACCCGAGCTTACGGGCAGGCAAAAAGCCTTTGACGGGCAAGTTCGAAAGGCCACGACAGAAAAAGAGGGTGGGTAAGGACTTGGGAGAAGCTTAAAAGAATGAAATCACTCCAAACTGCTGGAAAGGTAGAAGGATAAGAAGAGGGGAAAAAGTAGAGAATGAGGTGAGCGTGCATGCAAGTTTTAACAAGCGCTAAAACTGGCTTCTTTCTCTCTTTCTTCATAGTCTTTAGTGGCAGCGGCGTTGTGACTCTCTCTCTCTCTCTCTCTCTCTCTCTCTCTCTCTCTCTAGTGGAAGCTGCACACGGTAACTCACTCATGCTTCACGCTCTACTTATCGGGAAACCGCGACCACAATCTTCGCCTTTCTCTCTCTGCCTCTTCTTTGCCAAATATATACAGGTATACCTCAAGAACCTGCTCTACAGCTGGCTCTTTAGTATAATGCCGCAGAGGTTAATGCAGTCATAGCCCTCGTGTATATTATCTGGAGGTGGTCTGGCGTGCACTGTCAGCTTTATTAAGGCGATACTAGACTCTTGCTGTTTCTTCTACTTTGTTACTTTACTTCGGGTTATATTCAATATTACGTGCGTTTTATGCATTTAAAGATTTGTCCTTGGTTGATTACTCGAATAACGGCATGTAATGATGATTATTTCTTGGCTCGAAAACACATCTCTGGTTATTGTGCTCGAGAACCATATTTACGTATATATACATATGAGCCATGGTACCGTACTTTCCCACAATGATATTTACCCAAATGATATTTATCCCTCTTTAACAACACGATCCAAAAATTATCTTTAATATATATTAAAGATAATTACTCTTTCGATAACAGATGCAAATTGAATTTTCTCGAACGCCTTATTTAGCAAACATTCTCATTGAATGCAGCACAATTTAATGATTTTGATTTTTTTCCGCAGAATACTGTAAAATTTGAATACACCTAGGAAAAATGTGAGAATGTTTTTACCTGTACAGCGCATCTTGTAAACATGTATTCTTATATGCTACGCGTACGTAACTTCCTCAGTAAACAAGTTGAAAAATAATAATTCTGATACGTGGTACCAAACACCACACAGGTTCCGCCAAAACGGGCTATTTCAAAGTCTTAAATGGACAATGCCGTAAAAGGGGTTTTTAATTTTTCTAACATTTTTTTCTTATTGTTCGTGATAAAATAAGGTAGAATTTCTTGGGCCCTGCTGGATCTGCTATCAAAAGAATTTTGCAATAGTAATAAAATAGGTATCGTTACGGGCTCTGAGAAAATCTTCGGGAAACTGAAATTGCCACGTACTAAATGAGAATTGAACTTCGCCCTTGCACTTACAACACGTACTTACCAGGTATATTCGTATACTCTACGGTCCGAGTCGATAAATCCACTCCTCGAAGATACATTACATTTGCACCGTTACAGGGCTCTGAATTTTTATTTTGGGAAGACTGACTTTGCGATTTCGCGAACCTGTAGCACTGGCTAGCCATGATAGAAAAAATTGAAAAATTTCCTGCTATACACTCGACGTCCGTAGAATACAAAACGTTCAAATTGAAGCACCCGACTTCAACGGTATGAACGTGCGAGAGCGTTTTCCGTGCGATTATAAAATTTATCAGATTTTGGCCCCGCCACTTAAACAGCATCCAAGTCTTGCATACAATTTTTTTCGGCTCTTAAAAATGCATGAAAGTGTTGTTAAAGGTTATAACTTTCAGAGCGAAACCCACATTTAAACTAGACAAATCTCTCCCACCACTGTATATATACAGGCATATCAACAGAACTTTGGTACAGGCTAGATGTGCGTTTCGCACTAACGAAGTAAGGTTTTAAGCTTCAAGTAATGATTTAGTTGGGGAACAAATATCTAAGGTAGCCTTATCCCCTTGAAAACATGTTATTTGCAGACTTTTGCCGTAAAACAATCGCTGTTGGCGTAAAAAAAAATTTAAAAAAATTTGTCCCTATAAGGCCTATGTTAATTTCCCTTAACTTGGCTATATATATATATCGCGAGAGTCTCGTGACGTTTTGGGATCTCAATAGATATTCAGATATAGTGAGACATAGGCTTTTATTGCCGATTTATTCCGAAAAGGGCTCCTAATGCTTTTTTGATGCAGGCATTTTGCGCGATCGTAAGATAAATGGAATTCCCCGTTTTCCGGCGTAATGTTTCTATTTCAAGTGCGCAGGACAACTTTGGAGTGAAGTTACATTTAATAGCATTAAAATACCATAAAATGAGAGTACGTCCATTGGATCGTTTGTTAATCGTAAAAGTATTAAAGTATTTCATGAATCACACACTTTAAAGTTGTAGCTGTGGTTCTACCGAAAAATCAATCGAATAATGAAAATAGTACTTCCGTAATCGAATACCCAATCACGAATCGAATCATAAAAGCTACCAAACTCGATGAATTATTAATCTCATTATCTCACCGAAACGACTCGAGACCCACTGTGGCGCCGCATATCTTTCTTAAAGCTTCACCCTTTCGTTTCAACGAAATTTATGAGAAACTATTGAAAAATTTTAATCGAGTTACGTGATTTACTGCCAAGTAAAAACACAATTTTCATCGTTTGTCACAAGTTCAAATGGAATTCTCTTATGTATAAAAAAAAAGTAAAAGGTAATAGGTAGCAGGGGAGGACTGAAGTCGTAGTTATGACTTTAATAACAAGAGCCTTTTCTTATTCCTTTGCAATTTCTTATTCCACTGTCTGGCTCATGGACCAAAAGCTCGATGTACGGACCTGCGGACTGTGCACGTACGCGCACTTGAGACTACAGACGGCTGCCTCCCCGTGACGTCAATCATTATAAATTGCTAGGCATACAGGCAAAAAAAGCTAGAGCTTGTGGGTATAAATAAAAGAGGCGTCCCTTTTCCGTTTTCACATATTTTTGATCTTGGGAGAAACATCTATAGCGATGCCAATGATGGGATACCCCGTAATGAAGTTTGATGTATATTTTTTGCACACACTGGAATAAATTCGCCATTGTCTGGTTTTCAATAGTTGCGTCACAATTTTATGATATACTTGTATATAAGGGTGTCCGTTATTTACCAAATAAAATTTTGTTATCATCTACCCTTTTCAAACTCTTTGTTGCATCCAAAAATGAAAATCCATTGCCTGAAAATGAAAAAAATTTTGAGTTAACACATGCCACCAGACACATTTTATTTTCCCATTTAAATAGCATAGGATTTTTAAATTTCAACCTTGTTTGATTTTTTTGACCACTTTAAGTATTTTTTCTGGACTTTTAAATCATACCATTGAATTACATGTCACTTGGACTTGATGAATAGATTTTTTCGAGCTCAAAATAAGCACGTTGAAAAAATGTGATTGTTTGCATTTTTTGTTCTTTGAAGGCTTCGAAAGCCAAAACCCAATTTTTTCAATTTGTATATTTTAGCTGGAAAAAATCAATTAATCAAGTCCAAGTGATATGTACTTCACTGGTATGATTTAAAAATCCGGAAAAAATACTTAAAGTGGGCAAAAAAATCAAACAACGTTAAAATTAAAAAATCCTATGTTATTTAGATGGGAAAACAAAATATGTTTTGTTACACGTGTTAACTCTAAAAATTTTTGGTTTTCAGGCAATGCATTTTCCTTTTTTGGATACAACAAAGAGTTTGAAAAGGGTGGATGAACAAAAAATTAAATTTGGCAAATAATGGACACCCTATTATATATACGTACATAGGTAGTACAACATAGGGATACCCAGCTACACCCACCAGTACATGGCTTATCGATAATGGATCAATACAGTCTCCAGATAATGCACGGCAGCTTATCTTATCGTCAGGAGTAGAATTATTTTTTACGCACGTAGTCGTTAGTGTTGGACGATATTTGTACGAGGAAAGATGTAAAAATTCTATACGTATTTTGTATGCAGTATTAAGTTGTAAACGTTTTTAAAGGTAAACTTACGGAGCAAGGAGGCGCCAAAAATGGAAAATGGTATTACTCACCTAATATCAAAAAATAAATTATTGTCATTGAGTTTGAAAAATTGTAGTCTATAAGTAAATAGATTAAGTATAAATAAGTATAGTTTAAGTGTAAGTATAGTTTAAATATTCAGCTGTGTGACATAAATAATTAAAATAATCATTAGTGTACATGCAGTGTTTTAATACCAGTATAATAACTATATTTGACTCTTACGGAACAATCAGTAAGCTTTTTTAAACTCTTGATTGAATAAAAATCTTTGATAGTACCACTAAATCAAGTGAACAGCTTCAAAAAATTTTTTTTAAATGCTACTGTAATAGTATACAAAGACAATCATGTTTTATTTACATCCAGACAAGTACAAAGTAATGTACGGATTACAGTATATCTGTTGAAATAACTTGACTGTCTATTAGTTGAAAAAGTTTACAAACCCTCGGGAATGCAAGCAACCAAGAAAAAGCGGTATAGTAATATAAGGGTAGTCGCAATTCGTTAGAAAAGTCTGAAGCAGACAGCATTGCTTACATGCATAAGGACAATTGTTAAGGATTTCTCACGTAGTGGCTCTATGTATTACTATTTAAATTTCATAAATGGACTAAAATTCTATTTTATGCGCACACACGTGAACGCTTATCAAAATGTAAGAAAAATTGACTGCAAGAAATCTATCACTATTACATTGACGTGCTGTGTATACTTTTTTTTGGAGATTAATAATTAGTTCTTGGCAGAAAGCATTTTAAGAGCGATTCCCCTTGCTACCTAATTTAATAAAGTATCGCTATCGATGCAACCTGTTCGATGAAACCAATCTCGAGAGAATCAAATCAATACTCGCAGGATCAAAAGAGAAAAACTACATGCACGCTCGGCACAATTAAAACTCGTACCGGCGTTAATTAAAAACGTACACGCCCTCAAATTGCTTGGAAATAAAGAGAGCACTAAAAATTGCACGCTCTAGTTGGTAAAATTAATTTGATAAATAAAGGCAAAAGATATTGGGGAATAAGCAAACAGTAAATACAATGATAAGCCTTTCGAGACGATAAAATTAATATCGAACCTAGACACGATGCAAATATACAGCAAAAAGGAAAAGAAAAAAAAAATCAAGATTAACGTATGCACCTTCAATATTCTTGCAATAATACCAGAGAAAATCTAATAAGCCCTGTGTACTAAAGATTCAGCTGCATTCAAAATGTTATTTTTGTTAGGTCGTAAGTCGATAGCCCTAGTGAATAAATTAGAAGTGTCAACAGTATTCGTCTCCGCGCCCTCCATAAACTAAAACAGATAATAAGTCGGTCCTCTATATCGCACCCCCCACCAAAGGTAGTGAATCTCCTTAAAGACAAATACCAAAAGATTGAGATTAAGCGAGGAGTGAAGAGTTATAGGTATAGAGGCAACTAACGAAATCTAGAAATTTGAATTTTAAGCTATGAATAGATATATATTTAGAAACTGAGATGAATATATGTGTTTGCATAGTCATGCAAATAGGTGAACAAAACAATAGGGATCTAAAGAAAAAATATAGGATTGGTGTTGCAAATACTGAGAAGAATGAACAAATACTAGAACAAATAAGGTACGCCAATTTAGAGAGGTAGCAAAAGGGAAAAAGTAAAAGAAAAAATATACCATGACACTGAAAAAAAAACTTAGGCTCTCATATACTAAAAAAAGTACAAGGAAATTGAATAAAGGCATATAGAGATATAATAAAAGAGGCAGAGGTACAGGATCATAAGCATATATGCGATGATAAGAACACGGGAGCAAAATCAATATAGAGATGGGAATATATATTCAGAACAACAAAGACACAAATTTAGAAACGGTAGCAAAAATAAAAAAAAAACAAAAACTTTCGAATAAATAACTTAGGCATATAAATTAAGAAAAAGTATAAGCAAACTAAATAAAAGAATACAAAAAAGAGACATAGGTACAAGGACATGAACACACACACACACACATACATATATCTTCCTATATTATATAGTTATTTCAGTAGGGCGGAAGTAATACCCCCCTTTCCCCACGCCCCCCCCCCGCCCCCCCCCCCCGCCTTCTCCCCCCCCCCCCCCCCCACAGACCCCTTAGAACCTCCACGCTGCTTCACAGCCCCCTCGCCAAATAAGGGAAAATTGTACTGATTTTTCTTTGAGTTTAAATTTGTTGCCACCCTACTGCCCCCTCAAAGCCCCCTTTATTTTTCCTGTGCTCCCACAGCCCCCTACGGACCCCCAATGCCCCTCATACCCCCTAAATTTTTCTCGGCTCTTCCACAGCTTCCCTACATTTTTGCTGTGCACTTCCACAGTTCCCACACTCCCCCCCCCCCCCCCCCCCCCCCCCCCCCCCCCCCCCCCCCCCCCCCCCCACACCCCCCCCCCA
>JAPYYV010000354.1:0-34735 GCA_030522625.1 Copidosoma aretas
GACTCTCAGCTCATGAAAACAGTACTGCCCACCACTACAAAAAAAAAAGATTCGCTCGCTCTCTCTTGCACCCCCCACCCACAGTAGTCAACCTCCTTAAGCGGCAATCCTTGCCATATGCTTTACATACCACGGAAAAACTGAAATCGCCTATCTATGTATGGGAAATGGAAGATCTATTTTTCTTCAAGTGTATGTAAATTAGTTTTACGAATTATAAAAAATTATAAAGAATACATCTATGTAATGAGAAGAAGTTTAAAATTATTCATATAATTACCAGATTGTTCTTATATTTACATAGGAAACCTAATTTTTTGGATCGAAACAGTTTGTATACAGTAAGATTGTTGATTTTTGAATAATCATTATTAAACATCTTCAACAAAAATGTAGAAAATGTTGTCTTTATTATTATGATTAGTTATTATAAAAATTACATCCTAAAAGTTGCGAGTTACTAAATAAATGTTTACTTTGTATGGACTTTCTTGAGATCCAGAGCTAGTTTAATCAAATAACTAAGTTATAAACATCCTTGATAAGATTATTATTTAAAAGTTTCTTCGTTAATGATCACTTGACGACTAATTAAAAGATCAACAATCGACTCCCTTTATTATATCACGCGGCAAATAAGTGAAGACATATGTGTTGTGCCCTTCTTAACCACAAGACAAGAAATTATTTAAAACAGTGATGATCAACAATGGAACTTCAACGTCAATCAAATATATCGATAATTTCTTCCTGAAACAATTTATAAAATCCATAAAAGGCAGTTTTTGAATGTTCTATATTTTTAATGTTCGATTGCATGTTTTGTTCATTATTATTATTAGGTAATATAAAAATTACATCTTTGAAGTCGCAAATTAACGTAAATATTGCATAGCTAACCATAAGAAAATAAAAATCTTGAGTTCATACAATATTTCTGACAAAACTTTGGCGTTGCATATTTTGATTTTGATTGTGATCAAGAACTCTTAAAGTTGAAAATCGATTTCTGCGATTATACTGTCAAAAATGTATGGTTTTAAATTTTTCTTTACATGTTATTTCCGATTTTATAGTATACTCTAGTAATACATAATTCTTAGTTATTTTAATGATATTAATAAAATTTAATATGTATTGAAAAAGTTTTAGTTTCTTTTTTTCTAACATCTTAAGAATAGCGGTAATTTTGCAAACTTTAATAAATTTAATAATTTAAAAAAAGAATAATCAATGATTAATGATTCACGAAATAGCACTGTTAGTAAGTTGTAAAATCAATAGGAGATGTAAAACTCTATGCTTGGGTACGGTATCAATTAAGTGTACACGCTAATTCAAAGTTGCCAAATTTTACTTAATAATTCGTTTTGGAGTCAAAACGTACCTTTATTTTAAAATTTATTATCTTACCACTGTAACATTTCAGAAGACGACTTGACAATGTTTTCTAAATTTATTAATTTTGTATTAAATTGAGCTATCTCTTAAGACATCTCTCAAAAATCAAGTACTTGACTGTAGATCGTCATGGATATGTGGGGTTCAGTGCTCGGAGTGCGCAGAAAGACTAAGCCCTCTACTAGTATGTGTATACTAGTGTGCATATCCCCTAGTACCATATCCATTATCCCCCGTTCCTAATTATTTTAAATGTTGTCTTAGTTATGACTGCAATAAATTATTAGACATATCTTTATAGTAACATAATACTCATTTTTATAATTGAGGTATCTTAAAACATTATTCTTATTTCACATTCAATCAAAAACGTTCCAAAACACACAACTAATTGATCATAAAAAAAAATTTGTAAAATAATATATTCTTTTTTTATTTAGAATAAGATTATAATTTATGTACTATATAAGATACAGCATGACGATGCCTGTTCGGACTATTGTTTCGTGTAAAGCTTTTTTAAATTATTTTTAATTTTTTATATCTTGTACGACATGCCCTATAAGATTAGGATTTGAATACCTTTCTTCATTGAATTACCTGGTACAAAGAATATATAACTTAGCTGCACTCATTTTAGGTTTAATTATGTAACCAATATTATGCTTGCCATTTTTGAGGACTATATTACGTTAAAAACTATTAAAATATAGATTTTTGTAAATTCTGTTTTAAATTTTTATTGAAGAGACAAATATTATTTTTGATACAATTTTGTATGTACAATTATATTGATTTTGTATTTATATACATACATACAAATATTTATTTATGGATTTCATAGTGTTGTACTGATAAATCTTAGACATCGTATATTGATAGATCCAGTCTGGTGTTCTGATTGACATATAGTAAGACACCAATAGCATTTTGGTCCGGAACATTGTAATCATTAGAGTCGTTATTGGGTATTATAGAGTCAAACCAGGTTCCATGGGAGTGGATACATAATTACAGTCATGCATGTTGAATTTCTGGAGCACTAAACGCATGTATCTGACATATCCAGATCCAGCCGTCCTTTGTTTCTGTCACGAGTTATCCTGATGCCTAAGAACCGTTGTACTTCGCCGAGATCCTTTATGAGTACACTTTTATACAAAACATTCTTTATCTGATCCATACGTCCTGGCAAGTTGAAAACAATAAGTATATCGTCTACAAACTCTAACGACCTTAGCGGTAAAAAAATAATAATCACACATGGGTCATGCAGAGCCTGACTCATTTTAAAAGATCTAAGGATAGTATTTAAAGACTAATTTTAGTTTCTGCTGCTCTGCCTTAATCCATAAACAGCCTTCCCTAATCGACATACCTTATTTTTGGAATCAGGTGATTCAAACCCTTCTAGTTGCTGTAGGTAAATTTCCTTCCTAAGCTCTCCATGGATAAAAGCAGTTTCAACATCCAGATTACGTCTATCCAAGTCGTATCTTGTATCAAAAGCGAACAATAATCTTAATAATGCAAATTTAACAACCGGTAAAAAAGTGTCAATATAATCGACAGCCAGGACTTGAGAGAAAACTCTTGCCACCAAACGCGCCTTGAATTGCATCGATTCTCGGAACCAATTTTCTTCTTGAAAAGCCACTTTCATTTACCAATAGCATGTTCTGACGGGATATCTACCAATTCCCACGTGTAATTCTTCATCAATGTATCATATTCGTCTTTCATAGCCTGCTTACACTGTTCACTCTCCGCAGAATTTACAGCTTCCCGGTAATCACTGGGTTGATTAATGGTAGCACCGAACATCACCTAATCATTGAACCTTTCAGGTGCTTTTCTTGGACGCTTATTTTCAAGGTCATTTCTCTCCACCTGCGAAAATGGTCTTTCTGTTAAAATATTGTCATCCCAACAATCCGGCACGTCCTCTACGGACATGGGTGACAATTTAGCAGAATTCTTGTCCTGATTATCCTTTGGCTCTCATTGACCTCTTCTGATACACGTGTATCAATTTGGTAATCGATTCGGCTATGCATCCGATCATTAGGGAGCACAACGTTTCCAGTAATTAATACTTTTTTAGCCTTTGGGTTCCATAGGCAATATCCCAAATGGCTGTCACAGAATCAGAGCATATTACATTTGTTAGCCATAGAGTCTAATTCGTCCCGCCGAACACTGGGTTTATAGGCTAGATCCTGGCAGCCAAACACTCTCAGATGACCAAAGTCTGGTCTCCCGCCGGTCCACACTTCGAAGGTGTCTTATTTTCCAGGCTTTTTCTAGGCGATCTGTTTGCTATATATATATATGCGGCCATAGCTTTAGCCCAGAACTTCTTCTCAAGTCCAGCATCAAGGAGCATACAGCAAGTTTTGTCGAGCAGAGTTAGGTTCGCTCGCGCTGCTTGTCCATTTTGCTGAGGAGTGTACAGTAGCAAAAATTCTTGTTTTTTACGCCCAGCCTGCTCAAAAGTGCTCTCATACATTCATTTGCATACAAGCGTCCGTTATCACTTCGTAGCCTCTTGAGCTTGCAACCCGTACGTTTCTCTGCCAGATGTATGAAATGCTTGACTATATGAACTACTTAGCCCTTGCTCTTGATACAATATGTGAACATCATTCTCGAGTGAGCATCGATGTAGGTGATGAAAGACTTAGCATTTTCAATAGATATTTCTTGTACCTGACATAAAGCAGAATGCACGAGCTCCAGTTTGCATGATGCTTTAGATTAATTCAGTGAAAAATGTTGTTAAGTAAGCTTACCATATACGCAGCTTTCACATGTGTGTGGCTGTTTTACTTTGCTCACTTTGATTCCAGTGGCAGGATCATTTTGCAGCTGATCAATGTATTAGTAAATCATGTGACCTCATCGCCTATGCCACAGATCCAAATGCAACCTCATAGTTTTTTCAGCATGAGCCGTTCAAGCTAACTTACACTAGGTGGGCGCTTCAGCTTTATCAAGATTGTATACTCCATTCCGTGCCCTCGAGCCTGTTATAATGCACTTTTTGTTCGAGTCCAACACCCTACACGTCTGCTTATAAAAAACGAATAAATAACCTTGATCGACGATCTTACCAATGGACAACAAATTTAAGGCCAGGTTGGGTACATTGAGAAGTTTCGGCAAATGTACCTTGGTGTGCAAGGTGATTACATTCACTACACCTTCTCTGTTCACCGGGTGCTTTAATATGTCTGCTGTGGTTATATCTGCAGTAACTAAATGCTCCATTTTTACGAATGAGCTTTTATTCGCACACATGTGCATAGTGGCACAAAAATCAATAATCCAGTAATTTTTATTTTTATTTTGTGTAGCAGTGAGGCCTAAAAATAGAACCGTAGATGCCTCCGCTTCATCTGTTTCTTCAGTGTCTTCACTAACAGAATGTATATGTGTCTGTATGGTGTGCGCTCCATCCTTGCTTCTTTTCCAGGCCAAACAGTTACGTGCCAGATAAACGTTTTCATTATATTTGTAACAGCTTGCCCGGGAGAAATTCGAGTGACCATGTTGCTTATTATTGTGGGTATCTATACGTCTTTTTGGAAACACTTAGAAACCAGCAACTTAATAATTAGACGTTACTTTTGATATTCTTATCTCTTGGAGCAGTCTTGTTTTGACAAAGTCTAAGGTGATGCTTTAAGTTTAACTTTCTATAACCATCATCATAGGCAGATACGTAGATGGCAACCCTGCCAACAATATTGCCGCGGTGAGCTTGTCTGGGAAGGTAAGACCTGTTCTTATTAACTTAAAAACAGTGACTACAATGTAATTAACGTATGCCCCTACTAAATCACGTGGATCAAGTCTCACCGATAATAATTCGCGCTATAGTCCCACCTGCTGCATGAAATTGTTATCCTCAAAGGTGGCCTTGATTTTTTCCCATACTCCCTTTGCTGTGGTCTCGTTAGCTATGAAGCTGCCCACACAGCATGAAATGTTTTAACTAAAAGATACACAAACTGTTTCAATGAAATGTTAACAAAATATTGCATGAACCTTTCACACGTATGACAAAAATATTTAATATCATATAAAATAAAATGTTTTAAGAATATTTTAAAAATATTACCCAAATGTTTCATAATTTTTTGAAGAAATCTGTATCCATATAATTTAGAAATATTCAAAACAATTTTCATTAATCATTTCATCACATAGATTAGTAAAGTTTAAAGTAACGTTATCTAAAAGTTCCAATGCGCACATTATATATATAGGCAGTAACACTTTGGCGAGAATTGATTAAAATATTTTTAAAAAAAGCGTGAAATGTTGCAACTAAACAATATATAGAATGTTTAAAATATAAGTTATAAAAATGTTTCATAAAACTTTCACACCATTGACAAAAACATTTTAAGAAATCTGAAATAAAATGTTTTAATAATGTTTTAAAACCATCATGCAAAATATTTAATAATTTTTTAATAAAATTTTTATCCAAAAAATTTAAAAATATTTCATTAACATTTCACAAATCATTCCATCAAACACTTCAGTAAAGTTTAAAGTATCGTATTCTAAAATTTGTGATGTGCACATTATAATATAGACAGTAACACTTTGGCGAAAAGTTGTTAAAATATTTTTTAAAAAAGCATGAAATGTTGCAAGTAAAAAATACACACAATATTTAAAATATTAGTTATAAAAATGTTGCATAAACCTTTAGCACCAATGAAAAATATATTTAAAGAAATATGACATAAAATGTTTTAAAAACATTTTCAAAAACAGAACACAAAATATTTCATAATATTTTAATAAAATTTTTATCTATATAGTTTACAAATACAACAACAAAATTTCATTAATCATTCCATCTCATACTTTAGTAAAGTTCAAAGTAACGTTTTCTACAAGTTGTAATGCGCACACTATGGACATAGACTGTAACATTTTGGCAAAAAGTTTCCGAAATAATTCCAAAAACTTATAACAAATCTTTATTTTTTCAGCAAAAATCAGAAACCAAAAAATTCTACATAAGATTATGTTGAACATCTCACAAACTATTTGTTGCAGTTTTCCATACAATACTGTAGCAATATTTTCAAAAATGTTTCTGTTACTTTTTAACATTACTTTTACGAAAGTTAGATGAAATTCTCCAAGGAGTAAGTTGAGATTATTTTCTACAATATTTTCCGAAATCTCCATTCATTCTGTAATTGTATAAAATAATAATGTAACAAAAACAGTTATCTGAATATTGCAAGTACTCTCACTCAACTCTAATATGAAAACAAAAAATTTTTTTAAACATTACGAAAATGTTTTTTAAAAAATTGTATTATAATGTATCAGAAAATGTTTCATTCAAAATCTAAATTGGTCATAAGTATCTCGAAAATCCAAATGTTGAGTAGTGCCATAAAAAAAAAATTGAAAAATATCCTTGGAAGTATTTAATTTTTTGGTAAATATACAATAAAATGCTTCGTGGAATTTTATAAAAATAGTTATAAAAATAGATTTTGGAATCTTTAGTGGAAATTCTTTACGTTCTTAGCAAAAATACTTTAAGCCTAATTAAAATGTTTTCGAATCATTGCACAATCTTGCACAATAATTTTGTATAAATAATTTTTTAAATAATTTTCAAAACGTTTCGACGATCATCGAAAAATCATTATATTGAAATTATTGTAATATTTCATGTTATATGTTTAGAAAAGTGTCAGAACTTTATGTGTGTGTGTGTGTGTGTGTGAGCAATAATTTTTTATTATTTTTTTTAAACCAAATCTTTTTGACACATTCTGACAGCTGTTCTTCGCTGTAATGAATTTTATGCAATTTTCGGACTTGATAAATTGTTGGTGAATTTATCTGTTAGCAAACAAAAAATTTTTTAATTATAAATAAGGATATATACAATGTACATTGACAAGATTTAAGAACTGAATTGTATTTTATGTACTCTGAACAAAGTATACTATACTGTTGAATTTTAAAAGCTTATGTGGAAACAAAGCTTCAAATTCGCCGTGGGCTCCCCATTGCAGTTGTGCCAACTTCTTAGAGTTATAAACCATCGGGCGATTAGCCTTACCGTCATAAGTCTGTATAGATACAGTTTAGATACAAAACAATAACTATGGATTAACTATCATATCAGCATCGTGCAGTATAGTGTGTTCTACCATATCTTTTTCTTTTATGTTCTCGTTTACGTTGTCGCTTGATCATTTATATCTGAACTGACATTATAAATTTTTATGGCTCTTTATTCTATTGGTAAGTTCCTTTATTTCTACAGTTAAAAATAAAAGTACATTTTATTCATTAACTTGTACACGAGAGGTTAAGTGCATGGATAAAATTTCTTGCTATTTCTTGCACGCATGTGACTGATGTACAGGCGGAATTTATCATCAGGCACTGTATACAATAATTTAAATTTCACAGAATGGTGGATGTATCATGAGCAACCAGTCTAATTGGTTATACTTATGTGTTTTAAATACTGCCAAGCAAAGCTGCCGTACACGCTGTGTACAGTTTCCATTGCATTTCATTATTTATGTCGAAGGAGGTCTGATAGCTGCAAAATAGTTAGAGAAATTTTCTGTCAGCATTTCATCAACCTTCGTCAGAAAGTTACACAGGTAGAAAAATATTTGCATTCCTCATACGTTCATGAATAACTATGTAGTAGAGCCCAAGCACTACCTTTTCTTTAAAAGTTTTTGTTTATTCCTAAATATTATTATGGCCATATACTTATGCGTTACGTATACTGTAAGTTGTGTAAGCGACCATTATAGTTACATATACTAATATAAATCAGCTTATATATTGTAATGGCCTTATGGATAGATGTTTCTTACAAAACAAAGTATGTCGAATCTCGTCTCTATTATGAAACATTGACTGACCTTTTATATTTTACTTACTTTTTTTTCAGCAGGCAGAATCGTTACTTGTTTTACATTTTAGATTTAATGTTTTAATGGTAAGAGAAAATATATGTGATCTTAATTCTCCAGTAGGTTTGAATGTATTATACCACAGTTAAAGAATCTTTGATGAGGAAGTAAAGATCTCAATATCAATTTCTTAAACGATTCTTAAGATATTCTTTAGTAATTTTTGAAAAATGTTTGAATTTTAGTTAATTATTCAGATAATTGCTAAAAAATTGAATATTGCAAATAATTTTTCCAGGAATTTTCTGAGTATTACATGACACATTTCAATAAGTACACCTTTATGATTTTTCGATGATTATTGAAACATTTCACGAAATATTAGCAAAATGATTTATGAAAAGATAGTGTCTAGCATCGTGTAATGTTTCAGAAATATTTCGATCTACTCTTTGACTGTAAAGATCTTTGATGAAAGGTGCAGATTAAAATATCTATTTCTAAAACTATTCTGATGAATTTTTTAGAAACATCTCGATACACATTGACCAATGTACTAAGCTAATTGCAACACATCCAAAGATTTTGATAATTCTTATTTTTTTATTTTCGAATCGTACTGAACATTTTTACTTTTCGAGATAATTTCAAATTTAAGATTTCGACTAAAACAATTCTTAAAGTATCGTAGCACTGTTTTATTGAAAACATCCGTGTAATAACGCCATGTATGTTAAAAATATTATCTAATAATTACCAAAACATTTACAACCTTTCCTATTTCGGTTTTTTGCTGGATAATAAAGATTCCAAACCAATCCAAAATTTCATTCATAGATTATAAAATAATTTGCGTTACATTTTGAACATATTTTAAAAATATTATATTTGATACCTAATTCAATATTTTTACGATTTTTATAAAACGTTTACGCAACATGTCTCTAATTTTGTGTATGACATTTTGTATTTTTTTGTCGAAGTATTTTATGCTTTAAATTTTTTCTTCGATACTTCTCATCGGATCTTTTATCAGTCTTTTTTTAACTAGCAGAAATCGATACATAAATAATTTAGAAAACTACTTTGGCGCCATAACATTTAATTCCTTATTAAAATTATAAACCATCTTAAATTTTTTTTTTGTAACAAATGATTCTAATCATTTTTAATGTACAGTTAGTTTAATTATTGATTTTTGCATATCAGTTAAAAATCATCAGCAGACAAACTTGAAGGAGGAGATGTATAAGACAGAAAGTGTACATACATTCTCGATAACATAAGTTTTGTTAGTTTAATAATTTTGTGTTTTTATTTGTCCTTTTCTTTGTTTTAATAGATTACCTAATTTAATTTTGAAAAAAGATGCCAAAAAATAGGAGAAAAATGGAGATGAGTGCAAGACACATTCGTCGAATAGCTAAAACAAAAGCGGATCAAGATCTCAACAATGTACTGTTAAGTATATCATCGAAATCTACAAATGATAGTTTACCTTCAATAGTTACCGAGTCTAGAAAAAACAACACTTTCTTCATCGCACAAAGCCAATGTTAGTGACCCACTTTCACCCCAATTATGCGATACTAATGTCGAGCTAGATCATATTTGTTTTGATGATAACTATAGAAAAATAGAAGTTAAAAATGTGATTCTTGAAGAATAATTTGAAGAACAAAACACCATTGATAGACACTTTAAATTGATTTTAATTCCAGTCACAACAGTATTTTAAGGGATTCAGATGATTTGTCTGAAAGTGATTCCGAATATTGTTACAGTAATGTTGATGCTGAAAGCATTTCTGACTCTAATTTAGACGATGGTATCGTCTTAGACGGAGTGTTATTCAATCTTTCATTGGATAAGGATTTCAAGTTTTGGTAACTAATCACTGAGTTGGCAAAAAACTTTCAAGTAAACCATATTGCCGTAAAATCATCGTTATCCATATTTAATCAATATACAAACGCACTTTTTCCTAAAGATCCCCGTACATTGCTAAAAACTAAGAAAGCAGTTCATGTAGCTGTCATGGGCGATGGGCAATATTGTCATATGGGATTGAATACTGGTTTAAGAAAAATTATTAAAAATACAAGCTCTTTACATAAGAACGTCGAAACTATCCAATTTGTAATTATTATCGATATGGCCCGATTGATTGAGAAATCATCGGAAAAAGGTTTATTGTTCGTATTATGTAAAGATTTTCAATTTGATACTGTCTATCTTGTTGGAGTTTTTTGCGGAACATCAAAACCTACGGACCATAACATCTTTTTGCAAGGATTCGTTACGGAAATCAATGATTTATTAATAAATGGTTATGTTTTTGGAGCCGTGACTTATAAGATTACATTTCACGGGATTGATCTTGGATGTGCCTGCTAAGGCCTTTCTTTTATGTACCGAATACCATAGTCGTTACTGTAGTTGTAGTTTAATTAAACAATTTAGAGCATCTTGGGGACCGACTATACTAAGTACTGTTCCGAATTTCGGCTTAGTCTCCGATGTACCCCTCGATAGTATGCATCTAGTATTTTTTAGAGTCATGAAGCAAATTATTCGACATTGGATGGGTGATAAAGTTCGGCAAAACAAAAAATGTAAGTGGACAAGTGTGGAAATAAAAAAAATTTCGGAGTGTTTAGAATCTTCGAAACTACTGTTGCCTTTCGAATTTAAGAGACGCTGTCGTTCAATTAAATATTAGGAATTATGAAAGGCCACTGAACTTCGTCATTTTTTACCGTATAAAGAAGCTTTCATTTTAAAAGATGTCTTGAAATCACAACTTTATAGTAACTTTCCAAAACTACATTTGAGCATCCTAATACTATCAAATACATTATAAGTTTGCAATCAAGATAACATAAAATTTGCCGAGTTCTTACTCATTCATTTTATATTTCAATTTCAAATCATTTATGGTGAACGTAATGTTACTCAAAATGTACACGGTCTATTAGATTTACCTACAGATGTTTTAAAGTATGGTACAATAGACACTTTCAGTGCTGTTCCATTTGAAAGTTATATTTGTTCGAATAGGAAGTTAATTAGGAAGGGGGAAAAGCCTTTCCAGCAAATCTTGAAAAGACGTTAAGAGTATGAAACGGTAAAGGTACTACAAACATTTGACATAGACTGCGATTTTAAAGTCGAAAAAATGCATCGAAGTGGTGTTTTGACTAAGCCAGGTGAATTTGGTACACAATTCAAAATTTTGTTAACTAAATCATGTAAAGTAGATGTAACCGACAAAAGGAATAACGGTGTAATTCTAAAAGATGGTTCTATTTTAAATATTATGAATATTGCGATGAAAGAAATTGCTCATATTATTGTAAAATAATTCCTGGTAAAAAAAGATTTATATTCATTACATAATGTAACTAGTAGCTCATTTGGTGTGAGTATAGTTAAAAATTGTGGAGCTCTGGGAAGTTGGCCTTGTACTATAATACATGCAAAAATTTTCAAAATTCCGGGCTCACATTATACTGTTACGTTTCCAGTACATTCCTCTTTAGAATGTATATCATGATTACATATATGCATAGAGAGAAAAGTATTGGATGCAGTATATATATATATATATACTGCATTGTTTAATTATTTTAAATATTATAATATTCTGTTTTGATGTAATTTATAATAAAAATAGTACAACTAATAAAAACGTTGGTAAAATACTTTCATACGAATAATTTATAACTATATGGAAAACCAAGAGCAGTTAATCTTGTTTTGGAAAACAAATTTGTGAAGTAAAGGAACAAAGATTTTTTATAATATAAATTCTAGAAATGTTTATTCTCCATGAATTTGTGTACTTATTCAGAATCTCATACAAAATTATTTAAAATCATTTTTAAGAATGCAGCAGGCTGAATTAATAATAAAATTCTGCCAAAGTCAACTCTTCACAACGCGTAATTTTGTGAAAATTCTCGGTGTACTTATATTTGTAGAATCTTTTATTTCGATTTGTAAAAAATGTAATACATATCAATAATATATATATATATATATAATTTGCTCCTTAATAATAACCGTAACAGAAGTTTTTAATATTACATTCTTGTGTTTCTGTAAGCAGAAATTGTTGAAATATTTATAATTTATTTGCATAAGTATTTGTTTTTTTTTTTTCTTAAAGGTTTGATCACCGTTTTAAAAACATTTGTTTTAAATTTTAATTTTAATTTTTAATTTAAGTATTAAACGCATTTTTGACAAGTATAATTAAAAATGCAGCCCTGTTTGATTCTTAAAAATCATTTTTATTTATTTTTTATGATATTCTGAAAAAGTATGCCGATTTATTGAGAATAAACATCCCTAGAATTTGTTTTATACTCAAAAAACTTGCGCATATCAGTCTCGGAATTCGTTTGACTGCAAGAAAGCTCGCAGAAAAAATACAAGTTTCCTGTACAGATAACTAAGAGCAACAAAATCCTTATTAAATTCTAGTTTGCGAGGCCAAAAAAGAAAAAAAAAGAATTTGTATCTTCCTGCTTGGAACTCCCTGCTATTGTCAGTTTCGTATGAAGAAATTCGTAACTCATTATATATCTTAAAATAAAAAGTATTCGTGCATACATCTAGATTGCGGCAAAACTTGTATGCGTTGTTTCATTTGTTACCATCTAAAATTTAAAAGTTTTGAGTGTAAACACTTCCGTAGAAAATTTTATATGGAATACTCGATATCAGAACAGCAAATAATTTTTTATTATTTGTAACTGCTTTACACTCGAGAGTTGTGCATGAACCTCTTTATGCATGATTTCCAAACACAGTAAAGATGTCAAATAATTAAAAAATTTTTAGATACTCATGTTGGTGCTGTTACTGAAATGAACACTCCTGTTATAGAAGATCTCAATGATCCGAGTGACAATGAAAAACTTAAAAAAACTAGAGCCCAGCAAAATAAACGGCCCTTGGTTGCCGATTTTGTGGATACTTCTGCTTTATCTGCAGGTTCTCGTCACGCTTAAAAAAGGAATGTTTCAACGTCTGACAACGAGAATTTTGAGGCAGAAGATGATCCACCTTTTAAGATGCGAGTAAACTTAAATATTATTTAACAGGCGCATCAGACAGAAATCGATTCTGAATCAAGCAATGCTAAAAATATAGATACCTCGAAAAATAATCACGAGGCAAAAAATCCAGTCAATATAATCGAAAGTAATATTGCTTTATCGACTTAAAATTATATTAGCGATTTATTGACTACTTTTTGTACCTCTTAGAAATGTTCGCGTTACATCAGTATAAATACTTGAAATACATTTTAGTATAAGTAACGTAGATATTTTTTTTCTTAAGTCTCATTTGTTTCAAGACAAAAGTTATTCCATTTGACTGAGAGCTAGTGTCGTATAATTTTTTTTTCCGTCGAAGTATGCTCAAAAATTATATTTAAAACGTTTTATACCATGTTTTTTTTTACTTTATGGTTTAAGAAATAAATTTTTCAAGTGGTTCACGGTGACTCTGCAAAAATTGATAATCTACAAAAAAAAGTATGAAGAATGAACGAAAACAAATTATCTTCCGAAAAATTACAAATCAATAATGAGGAAAGGACGCTGATGTCCAAATATTTTTCTATTGACACAAACGAGAATAATCAGGAAAAATAAATTATCTCTGTAGAAGACAAGTTAAAAGACAAAATATTAATTAAATGTGTAGTAAGTTTGAAAACAATTCAGTTTTATGACTCTATTTACATTATGCTTTATAATGTATCGCTATTTATACTATCTAATTGTTAAAAATTCAATTTTCCTACCTCACGTACATTTGCAACCCTGGTATACCCTCGGTAGGAAAAATAGGATCTGCCTCTCATGTGCATCCAACCAGGGGGGTCCTAACGATCCCGAGGGCGTTGCTTCGCAAGCGCCTTTGGGCCCAGAGACTACCCTAGAGAGATGCTCATTTGTGACGAAAACTACTATTTTCTTAATTGCAGTGTAAAAAACCTTGGATGACTATTACTACATTACATGAAGGTAAAAAGGCGACCGGCAGTAAATGCAGGAAATTTACCGTTAGAAGTTGAAAATTTTACAGTTTTAATGTGTAAAAAGTACTTACAAAAAATAGTCCTGAAAATAACCATAAAACTGTATCTTGAGCGTTGCTGTCCAAAATAAATAAGTACTACTCTTCTTTGGATAGTTTATCAACTACTGTTAAGCCTTGTTTATAATATTACTATTATTTTAAGGTTAAGAAGTAAATTTAATCGGTTTGTAGATTCACTAATTCTCTTGTATTAATCGGAAGTGTGGAATTACCGAGAGCTACTTTAATATTATCAACTTATAATAGTGAAGTTACTGTATTCAATGCAGGTTGCTGTATTGCCTTAATTTAATCTAGTAATAGTCAACTCAAATTTTTCATAGTGTAGGCACAAAGGGTGGCAGGGACTATACACCCTTGGACCGCACTTTGTTTCCTTTTTATCAATTTGTGCTTACACGCAGAAATAGTATATTATGATACAAGGGACTGAAGTCGCACTTTTTTGTGTAAAAACGTGTGACTGAAGTCTTAAGTATCGTATACTATTTTATATCTCGTGTGCCTAAAGCCCGCCATGATAATTAATTATACACAGGCTTAATATTTTCTAAATCCTACGCTGTATACAGAAAAGGGTGACTTAAGTGCAGGCTTAAGGCACGCAGTGATATAAATTATTCTTCTTATCTCAAACACTTTTGCAACCCTTGTAGAACCTGAAGAGGAAAAATAGGGTCCGCCCCTTATGTGCATCTGGCCAGGGCGATCACTACGGACACTCTGGCGCTCCTTCTAAAGCACCCTTGGGCCCTGTGATCACCCTGGAAATACACGTTCGGGGCGAAATCTACTATTACGGTCTTTCGAGTCCAAAGTGCTTATCCTTTCTAGAGTACCAAGGGAACAACTGGAGAAATTTGCGCCCACAGTCAGAAAATAGCACTTTGCGCCTTCGGTAAAAAAAAGAATATTACCCCTAGGGAAAATAAAGAATGTCTCAGAATGCAGGCATTTGAGGCCCGAGGCAGAACCAAGGGTGATAAGCATGTAATATGAGGGCTTCCTTATTCCCTCTCGTGGGTAGTATACGATTTTTCACTATTCTGTGCCGGGAGGAGGAATTGTGGGAGAAAAATTCCTATTTTCGTCATAGTACGGTAAAAAACAAAAGAACTCGCCACTGAAGTGCATCCGGCCAGGAAGATCACAATGGTCCTTTGGACGTTGCTTCACAAGTAATCTTGAGCCAAGAAATTGCCTTGGAGAGATGCACATTTATACTGACCAAAGCTATTTCGCAATTTGGGCATGAATGTACAGCAGCCGCGCTATTTGGTCCCGTTAGTTGTACTTTACGCCCTAGGGATGAAATGTATCATTATTGTGGAGAGGCGAACGAGATTCTTTGATGTTTTAAACACGTTATCTGAAAATTTTTATTTTTCTCATAAAAATTGTGTTAAAATTCCGAAAAAATTACCAATAAAGCCTTTATCCTAGGGGATTATAGATGTTTTGTTATACAGCACCGTCGTTTATATCATGCATGTGGTAATGGTTTTCATTCCGGCACACAGCAAATATGTGTAAGTCCAACTAAGTTTGTAAGTAATCGTACTTAAGTCTAATCCCCTTGCCTTAAATTTTCGTTTACCCCATACCTCGTTATATTCTTTCAACGCCTAAATACTCTAACCCCTTAGCCCAATATTCAGATCGTTCGCCCCTCAGCTTCTCAATCTCTCACTTATCACTTATCCAAAACTAGATCTGTATTAGCCTAGAGCCTCCTAGTCTCAATAGGGCGACCCTGTTGTTATAAGGCAACCTCTTATGTGACATATCCTATACCAGAAGCCGCAGTTAGGGTCGTGAAATAATTTAAGAGGACGTCAGAGGTTAAGATTATTTTAATCGATGTATGATCGGCCCTTTGATATGTTTTTCCTTGTTAACTTAACTAAATTAAATAAAATTGTGCATATTGACTTAATATTTACCATATAATTGTGCTTAACTCTTGGATTTGTAAAAAATTATAAAACAGTTACTCCACTTTGTACACCATTACCTCCACCTCTGACGTCTTCAAAGGAAACTACAAAAAATTTTAGAGTTCATCATCTTGTAGGTGCGCATCAGCTACCTTAACTAGGATCACTTGCATGATTAATGCTTATAACATATAACATATGTAGTTTGTTTTTCTTTTAAAAAAGAACTATATTAATCTTCATGTCATGCATTTATTACTGTAATGATTTTTAGAAAAAATTTAATGTTGATATTTAGGTACTTACTATGGTGATCCATACTGCTTAACAATCGCCTTTTATTGTCATAATGCAAGCAGGCCTTATTATGAATGAAATAGTTTTTTTCTGAGAACTTTTGATTACATCTTAAAATCTCCTCTGAATGTACTTATATATGAAAGTGTGCATACATGGTAAAGTAATTAAAAATATTATATACGTAGGGTAGTAAAAGAATATTTTTCTATAATGTAATATTCAGAGTGAATTTTATTCTCGCATGCACTTGCCCAATATGGATTAGTAAGTGAATTCATAATTTTTATACTACATAATAGTTTATAATGTATAAGGTAACAATAAAAATTAAAAATTGTATGATTTGGGAAAAATGTAATGCACCAAATCAAAAATGAACGGCAATGAACCAAATATCTTCAAAATTTATTATAATTTTCCAAACACAGATCTGATTCTTTATTATATTTCTCAGAATATTTAATTATTCGCCGTTAAAAATGAGCTTAAAGTGATCATGTAAAGTCATGACTAGCAAGAAAAAATATATAATATTCATTTAATATTTCAAGTATATATATACATAGATAATCTTACGAAAAAAATTTTGAAAATACTTCAACTCAAATAACAGTAGAATGGAACTAAAAGTTAGATACTCGAGTGGATTTGTGGTCATTTGAATGTGAGAGAATAACGGTTATTAAGTTTTATTCTTATTTATGTTAAACTGAAATAACTTTTTTAATTTGATAAAATCAGCCAAAGTAACTACTAAATGAAGTATTTCCTAATTTTTCTTTTTTTATTATCATCCTCACGGAAAAAAGTTTGCATTGTTAATCAGCGTTCTCTAATTAGTTGACCCGAACCATCAATATGCAAGAATGGTTATGTTCAGTTCGTAACACAATGATTCCAAGTTTTTCTCGAGAACTTAAATAGTCAGTGCAAATGAACGTCGAATCATCGTGCATGCACTGAGAAAGACTGTTAAAGCTCTACGTGCACTGAGATAAACCGTTCGCAAGCCAACAGCATGAAGTATAGGATGGTGAGAGGTGAACGGACTTTCTCAGTGCATGCATGATGATTTGATGTTCACTTGTACTGACTATTGAAGCTCTCAAGATGAACTGAGAATAACTGTGTAACAAACTGATCTTTAGAGTGTACATTTAATTTACGCGAACTTTAAAGGTACTCAAGAAGCTACAACAAAGTTCTTAAGGGCAAATTTTTTTTCTGATAACATTTAGATCCGCTAACTGTATTTTAGCATGGCTTTTATGAAAAAATGAGACGAGAGATATTGAATTACAAATCCTAAATTTCTCATGAAGTATTTTTGTTGACTCAAGTCTATAATACATATTGTAATGGAGTAACTACACCTTAACTGCAGAGATAAAGAAATACTTTGGACACAGTATCTATTGATTGCTTCAGGTACTCTTTTGTCAACTGACGGATGAAAAAATAAACACTATTAGAAAAGCATGATTAAAGTTTACTGAGTACGAAAACATGTTTACTTGTTTTAAATGTAAGAAATTATGTATAAATCGAAGTTATAGTCTTGAAGATATAAGAAATATTCTTAATACTTGTGTTAGGTAAGTGATTACCAGATGTACGTTGATACAAATAATGATGATTAATTTAATCTTATTATTTTGAATAAATGTTCCAATTGTTAGTAGAGTTATTTCAATAATTGGCACATTAACATACTGTAATCTGTAAGTTCTAGAAAAGTGAAGGTGCGAACGTCTTAGTTAAGAGTTTGGTGTAGTTTGGGCTATTTATAATCACGCTTAACTTGTCTTCAAGGTTATCTGTTAACTTGAGGAACTACTTTGAATTAACATGAACTTGTATAACATCCTGTATCTAATTTAGTACTTTTACTAATGATTTTTTTTTTCCTTTTTTTACTTTCTGTTATTTTTCTATTCTAACGAGATCAAAAAATAAAAGTCCGTGCATGGGAGCAAGTAAAGGAGTCTTTAATCTAACGTTGATATCGTAATTTACTTGATAGACAGTATACGAATATTTAAAACATTCCTTACCCTGTTTTTCTTATGTTCTCGAAAGTATAACAATAAAATTAACGTACATTTATTCATATGTTAGTTAACATTCATATGTTTTTGTTAAAATAGATAATCATTAATTATTATGACTTTTTTCTTACAAGCAGCACAGTAGATGAACGAGTCAGGGAAATAAATAAACTTTCTGATAAGATTGAATGAACAATTTAAAAATAGGTATTTTGAAGCTTGACTAACTTTTGTTACACAAGAAATATTTTAAGATTGATTTTTAAAAATCGTCTAACATTTGTACATGAAAACATGATTGATATTTATACAGTGACATTACACAGAATTAATTGAGTTTGTCCTATTTGAATGATATATTTCCTTTAAAAACACAAATGCATGAAATTGTGGATTGACAATTTGGGTATGATGGCACATATTCATTCGATTCTATTGAAAATAATTTTTTATTATAATTTCAAAGGTGTATAGTTGAATAATTATAAGATGACTCATAACCCCTACTCCTACAATTACGATCATCGGGTCCTAATAAAGTTTATAACTTTTTATGTCAAATTTATGCTGAGCATCGGAGGTAATAATTCTCATGATTTCGTACCCAAAATTATGGCTGCTACTTTTAAGAATAAAGCTTTGGTTTCGTACAGTTTCTATGGGCGAAAAAAGGGCGAAACTGTTGAACGCAACAAGCCATTTTCTAAGCTATCATCATGCAAACGCAACTATCGTAAGATAATTCAGTGCAGTGTAGTAACTAATAAAATAAGGAAGTATTTAACAGACTTTCCAATGAATACCATTAAAAGTCTTTTTTTTAAAAGCAGTTAATAATAGTTATACAAATGTCACTGATAAAGACGTCAAAAAAAGCATTTGCTCATGGTTGGATACTTCAGGCACACGTTTGAAACGGGAAAAAAAGTAAGTCAAGGCTTATCATTATATTGCATATGGTACATTGTTTATATATGATATTTAGCTATCACATTTATTGCTTTTCAGACAAACCTCGAGATCTAAAATTATTAAGCCCCGAGATATTGATTTCGATGCGAAAAATGATTTGAAAAATGGATCGGAAATAAACGTAGTTTGACGAGTCAATAAAAACGTTTTCAAGAGATCAATATTTGTTTTGTATTTTATGAGAGAAAAGAAAATGTTTTATTAAAAAAACGAAAGGGTAATTGTAATTTGTACTACAAACATTAATCAACAGCAATTACTCTTCTTTCCATTTTATATAGTAAAGTACATATAATTTAGTGAAATTAAAAATTAGTTTTTAGCAGTTAGTACCCTAATAAAGTATTTTAAGTAATTATTTATTAATTTTTAAAACTAAGTCATTTCAATATGATTTATAGAAAAAACAAAATTGGGTTTTAACTGCTAAAAATATATGTAAGCAATAGAATTAAACTTAATCTTTTCTGTAGTTATATGTAACTTATCGCCAAATGTATTTTAAGGAAGTTTCGTGGACTATATTTTTTCATTTTCTGTTAATAAACAATAGTTTAGTAATTGTTTAAAACGAAATTTCATATAAAAATCATGGTTTTATGTTTCTTATTGTAATATAAATAATTTCAAAAATTCCTACCAGTCTTTCTTTTCTGTTAAAGTTAAGAACTAGCAGGGACTTTTTCACAGTAATTTTGGGAAGATTGCTGTAATTATTCGATAATTTTTCTAAAAACGGCTTCGTCGCATTTCTGAAAATAATTGTGTTTTCCGTCTTACAAAAATTTGTAATGGCTTCAAAGAATGTCTTAAGCGAGAAAAAGTATTCTGTACTCGTAGCAACAAATAACACAAAAGTAGATTTTAAATTATTCTGGAGAAATGGTATTATTTATTCTAGATAATAGTTGATATTAAAAACATTTTTAGAGAAGGTGTAAATAAAGAATGACGCTACCAACATTATTACAGCTACTGAAACATTTTTAAATATTTGAAATTAATTATTTTTCTGACCATGTAGGGTTTCAAAAGACATTTCTAAATTATTTCAGTCAATAAAAAAAACAATTTTATAAAAAATATTCCAACTATAATGTACAAGTTCTTAGTTAAAAAAATTTCAAAGTACGTTGTAAAATATTTCGACTATACTTTCTGAAATTATTTCTATCTTTAATATGTAACATTTTAAGGAGCTTTTTCGAAAAATTTTAGAATAACAATTGCATACAAAAAATATGCCCTTATCATTCCAGAAAACATGTAGAACAAAGAGCAACAACAATAATTTCGAAGTAATCTTAAGAAGGCTCTTTACTACTATACATGTCTTTTGTTTAATTTATCAATGGATTAGTCGATCAAGATCTAATGTAAACAAACATGGGAATCGGAACTTGGTACGAACGTTTTCTGGAATGGTTTGTAATTGTTTTCATTTATTGTTTCTACACATTTCTTAGAATATTTATGAAGATTTTTTTTGTTCGCAACAAAGATGCTAAAGCAACATTTCATGAAAACTTCGATAAATTTTATTCGTTTAAGACAAAAATTACTTTTAAAAACATTACGAGATTGTTCTAGGAAACTGTGTACAAAATCATTTAAAGGAGGCTCTTTACCACTATATATGTCTTTTTTTAAATTTATTAATAGAGTGATTAATCAAGTTCTGAAAGCAGAGAGATAATAATATAATAATAGAAAAGGTCACTTATAATAATAAAAAGAATATTTTATAAATTTTGACATGTCGGACGACATATTTTTCGTCACGCAAAAAAAAAACAAGATAACATACTTTGAGAGAAATTATGACATATATTAAATCGATAAATTTAGCAACAAGCAAAAACTTTATCACAACCAACTATAACCAAAGAACCCAAACCTATTTTTTTATTTTCTGTTGTCTCCTGTGTCATTGCATTGAACTCATTCGTTATTTATTTATTATTTTTATATAAAATATTGAGGGCTCTGGGTGACTAGCTGTGGATTTGTCAATTAATTAAGTAAGCAGGGCGCTGGCTTGCATGGCATTCTATTTATTACTGTATTATTTAAGCAGGGCGCTTGGTTACGTAGCAATAAACGTTATTAGATATACGAAGAATAATGATATTGTAAGCGTAAAAATTTCAAGATTATATACTAAACTTCATCGATTAGTTAAATTTAACGTTTTATTGTATTAAATTATAATCATACTTAGTAATCGAAAATGTAATTTCAAATTAAATGACGATAATCATTATACTGTAATTCAGATATTTCGTCAATAAAAGCTCAAATATGAGAAGTTTTAGCCCCCTACAACATACCAGGATAACTGTTGTTATGAAGTACATTATACATACCATCTTTACTAGAAAGTTTTGAAAATTGTTCTAAATTATACTCAAAAATTTCTAATAAAACTTATCATTATATATTTTATTATTTTTAAAGGATTGTTTCTACACTTTTACGTCATTTTTACTCTAAAAGTGAGTACATAATTCAAAGAAACATACGCTTAGTCGACTTAGTTGAATGATTGCATTTTTTCTTTAATTTTCATACAATTCTATAAATTTTAGCCCATTCAAGGATTTTTTAACCCCTTACAACTTATCTACATCATCGATTGTGTGTACTGTAACAAACTTTTTGTCTCTTTAATGAATTTATACAGATTTTTAACGATTATAGTAAGAAACGTCAATTTTTATTAATTTTTTCAAACTTTAACAACTCTAAGGGTGGTTTTAACCTCTCACAACATATTTAAACTATCCATCCTGTGCGCTGTACCACACTTTTGGTCTTGTCATTTGATTTCTTAAGATTTTCAACGATTATAGTAAAAAACGTCAATTTTAAATAAATTTTTTCAAATTTTATCAACTCTAAGGGTTGTTTTAACCCCCTACAACATACCTACACTATCTATTGTGTGGACTGTAACACACTTTTAGTCTTTTTATTTGATTTCTAATGATTTTCAACGAATAAAGTAAAAAACGTAAATTTTAAATAATTTTTTTTTAATTTTATCTACTTTAAGGGTTGTTTTCACTCCCTTGAAGGGGATGTTTGAAATCCGGACCACTTTTTCCATATTTTGTGTTAAATAAGCTGTTAGCTCCTAAAAAAAACCTTTAAGACTAGTTAATTCGTTTTGAAGATATTTTATTTCCGGAAAAAAAGACCCGTTTCGTCCTACTGTGCGCCGTTCGACGATTGTACATATATGTAGGTACATGTATCAATTAGCAACGTTTGCTGTAGTAGGAACGTACATGTCACTTTAAAATTATTGCATCAAAAGACAACAACAAATTTTTAACTCATACTTCATGATCATGTTTATTTGTATATAAATGCCATGATATTATACTCAAGTGCCAGTCCGACACATTTTATGTTGCAAATAATACGCAGATCGAAAATTGGACAACCACAGAGTCCAGCGCTACCTTGAAACGGCACAATCGTGAATAACCACCTTAAATCAAATAAAAAAAATAGAGAAATTATTTGTGTCACTTTCTTTTTTTAAGATTGTGTGAATACATTTTTAGCAAATTCGAAGATGTGTCGCTCAGAAAGGGGTTTGATTTGTAAAAGAACAACCCATACGTCTTAATACATTAACGTATACATCTTCAAAAATATACATATATGTACATAAGACAAAACGTATCACTTCCTTCCCCTACCCAGTCCACAAGCCGGAGAGTTAGTGTCACCTATACCGACGTGTGACTGTTCCAAATTTACGTTTGCACATGAGCATTAGAATACAAAGCAGCAGAAAACAAAGATTCTAAATAGTGGCTGTATGGATAGTTTGTAAGTTGTACTTTTAAGAGGATGTCTTAGTTAACTACTTAATGTTTGGTGTCCATTAGGTCTGATTTCTGTTCAGCTATGTAAAGTTTTTGTAATATAGTAATTGATAATGTATGTATTCTAGTATATGTATTCTATATTGAATAGTATAATATATGTATTAGTGTTTGGTCCCACTAGCTTCGAGTGTACTGCATAGTTAGTTGTGTTCCCTTCACCACCCGTTGAACATTGAAAGCGCTGTAAACCATGAAAGAATAAAACACCTCTTTTAATACTCTAGAAGATTCCTTCGTGTGTTATTTGTCTTGCTGCCTGGTACTCTCCCATGATACCCATATATATAACATCAGGCTGTGGGCCCAAGCCATCGTCAAGGAGAGGTAAGGATGAGAATCTTAAAGTTAATGAGATTAGTGGGCTGTTAATATAGGGCAGCAGAGGCTTCCTGGATGGTTCTTCTTTTGTGCCGCACCTTTATAATAGAAAAAGATCGACAGGTGTAACGGATGAAGTTGACAAGGTGAAGGCGTATTGTTGCGCCGGTTTTTTGCGAAAGGTAAACATGATGGCTACTTATGTGCAATGTGCTTAGTGGCTCACTGGTCGAGAAAATTACAGAAATTCTTCGATACTTATGCAGGCTTGGCTTTCAGCGGAAGAGTTGTAAGAAGCTGTATAGGCTACTGAAAATACACAGGTCTCCACAGATGCTAAAAAGTTAGCGAATGCACACTTTAATCTTATTTTTTCGCGACAGACCGAATTATACACCCACGCGGCATGAAATGTTTTTGCCAGGTTACAGGAAGCTTTCGGTGAAAGGTTGTAGTCATTCGTAAATATTTCTTGAAACATTCTTGCAATGTGTTTTTGTCCGCAACAAATATGCCACGCTAACATTTCGCAAAAGCTTTAAGAAATGTAGTTCATTCAAAACAAAAAAAATTTCTAAAAACATTACGAGATTGTTTTGGGAAACGTTTTGAATCTTGTCCGTGGAACTTGTTATAAATGTTTCCCGTAATAGTTTGTAATCGTTTTCATTAATAGTTCCTACACATTTCTTGGAATATTTTACTCCTTAAAAAATTTTAATTCAAGTCGTCATGCTTAGTATTTTTTCAAAATAATCACCGTGGCAAAAGTTACAAAAATTTGGCGCAATAATTATTTTCAAAAACTACAAACCATGACTCAACCTGAAATTGTTTAAAGAGTGCAATAAGCTTTGAAACATTAAAATCGAATGAATAGCAAGGAATATTACCATATTTTGTCTTTATTTTCGCATGACGAAAAATATGTCGTCCGATGTGTCAAAATTTATAAAATATTTTTTCTATTATTATGAGTGATCCTCTTTATTATTATATTATTATCTCTTTGCCTTCAGAAATTGATAAACCACTCTATTGATTAATTAAAAAAACGACATACATAGTGGTAAAGAGCCTCCTTAAAATGATTTTGTACACAGTTTCCTAGAACAATCTCGTAATGTTTTTAGAAGTAATTTTTGTCTTAAACGAATAAAATTTATCGAAGCTTTCATAAAATTTTGCTGTATCATCTTTGTTGCGTACAAAAAAAAAATTTCATAAATATTCCAAGATATGTGTAGAAACAATTAATGAAAACGATTACAAACGATTCCAGAAAACGTTCGTACTAAGTTCGGATTTCAATGTCTGTTTACATTAAGATCTTGATAGACCACTTCATTGATAAATTAAACAAAAGACATGTATAGTAGTAAAGAGCCTCCTTAAGATTACTTCGAAATTTTAAGGTGGCCACTTAGAAAGCTTAAGGTGGCTTGGCCGTTTTTTTTCTAGTCGATAAAGTGGTACGAAAACTTGCTATATTGTAACCAATGTTTTGTAGATTTAATAGCAGAAAGAAACAGTGTGGTTGACGACCATGTTTTAGAGAAAGTACCACGTGGAAATTTTTTTCGCTAACACGCTGTCATATGGAAGTTGGCATGAAAATAACTCATATAAAAAAATGAATCGATGAGCCCTTGTGATTTACAGATAATAGTAAAGCATTTTTTTCGCTGATTCTTTTGATATCATAGAAATAGTATGTTTATGACTCTGATTTTTCAGACATTGAGAGAAAAGTGATCTGCTCTCTTCTGCGCATAAGCAGATGATAGAATTATGTTATTATTTTCCTTTTGATAAATAATGTACGGTTTTCTCAAAAGATTTTTCTTTCTTACTTGAACGCGTGGCTTAGGAAGTTAATAATTATAAAAATAAGCCAAAAACTTTTTTTATTATATAAAAAACCTTTTAAGGCGCTTTGCTTGGTACGGTACTAAACGACGAAGCCAGCTTAAGAGTTCTTCTTTGACTACAAATTTTTTCTATTACGAACTTAAGTCTACTTTAATAGATATTACATTATATCATGGAGCGGAAAAACATCCTCTGTAAAAGCCCAAAAAGTGAATTTTTTTAACTGAAATTTTTTCGAAAAACTACATGATAAAGGGATATAATATTTTGCGACGAGATTTCTCATGTTTTGAATAACAATCCCTCCAAGTTTTACCAAATGTTAAAATAAATGAGTTGCGTGAAGAACCACCTTTATTGGAAATATATGTGATCAAAAATTGGAGAACTCAATGATTTTTGGCTTTGAGACTCATTTTTAAAAATTCATAACTTTGGTTCTATTTAAACTAGAAAATACAATTTTTTTTTATTCAAAGCTAATAGATTAAATTCCAAAAAAAAAGGTTAATTTTAAATAATTAAAAATTTTATATTGTTATGAATAATTATAATGTTAAGAATAATTTTGACCATTGCCCTGCACCTTAAAGCAAATTCCCTTTACAATCATCGTGATCAACGTAAAATTATACCCAAAAATGTTATATCTAATAATGGAGAAATTAATATTACTAATAGAAAAAATTGTATTCATTGAGCGCTGCATGACGTATAAAAGCGCGGGTTCTAATAAATATCTTATCTCCGTACCTTGTTTCCTTTTTACCGTGATATATATAATTTTATGATTATTTCATTTTTCCTGCTGGATACTTTATATTCATAAACGATTATTGATGTACGTCATAAATTTTTTTATTTTGTTCTTCGATTCAGCAATAAGTATGTAATTTAAATTAAAGAGAATTATTAATAGCAATAATAGTAATTTCTAATTACAGTCCATTAGTAGCACTGTAGTAAATTTTGATTTATCGCCTTAGTACAATGATAATAAGGTCAATCGAAATAAAATTTCAATTAAGTGTATTTACTTATTTCTTTTTATTTATTGTACTATGTTCTTTGCGTCTGGTTGGTAATCTTAACTTTTATGTTATCTTGTACTTTGTCAGCTCATGATTGTGACTCTTTATGCCAGAACTAGAGTCCTAGAGCCGACAAAAATTTTGAAATACTACGTAAAAAAGTATAACGAAAATTTCAAGGCATAAAAATTTGCACAGGGTCAGGTTTGAATCCTTTAACATTAATTGGTCATCCGAAATGATAATATTAGAACTGCAAAAATGAATGAGAATCAGCTACGTATGATTAATGTAGCAGTTACTACCGAGATATCGCAGCAAAGAATTTGTGTTACCTGTCACCTACCCATCAAGAACATCATCGAATATATTAAGCATAAGAAAAACAGTGACATTTGAATAGTTTAGGGCTACATTTCCCGAACGCAAAAAGAAACTGGTGTTCTTAAGAAATTTATCATAGCTAACATTGTGATTTATTCCTTACAGCCAGGAAGAGTTGATTTTTTTTAAATATATTTCGAAGACATCAGTAAAACAATCTATTGCTCGAATTGCGTAAACAAACGAAATAAAAATGAAAAGAATTTTATAATTCTTAGGCTGAGGCCACATGGAGCAGAAATGGAGCAGCGTGACGCGAGCGGCACTCATTTGAGCCTGCAAGAGCGAGTGAGAGGTCCGTGCCGTCGTATTGCCGCGCACCTTTCGCTCGCTCTCACAGGCTCAAATGAGTGCCGCTCGCGTCACGCTGCATATTCCTGCTCCATGTGTACGCGGCCTTACTCATCATTCAAAAGAATTTCAAATAGGAGGTGAGTGGCAATTTTTTTCAACGTCCCACGATAAAGGACCATATGACGGGATTAGATATGTGTAACGTTAAACGCCAGTCTTCAAAGAGCAAATAATTTTATTAGCACATTCAAAAAACTATTTACTTGGGCAACACAAGTTCTACTAAATATAACGTATTGCTATCCAACAAATAGAGAGTATAAGAAAGAAGAAAAACTATTATTACCACGCTATCAGAAAACTATAGCAATTAAAAGTACTTTAAAGTATCATTGTACTATTCCGATCTCTGTTTAAGAATCGGAAGCAAACTAAACTAACAGTATGAAAAAACTATTAATTTAATTTTTGAATCAATAAAACTATCCTTGAAGTTAAGGTTGTATAACACATAAATGATAAAAAGGTTTCTCTGCGCTGATAATAATGTATTAAAATGTAACTATGTAATAATGTATTCATCAAAATCGTTTTTAATTAATTTATTGTTGTCGCAAAAAATGTTTTTCAATGATTTGAATACTTTTTCGTCATTTTCATAAAGTCGTAATTGCAAATTGATAATATTATTTGATAAATAATATTAAATGAGCTTTACTATTACGGTAAATATTGTGTGCACGATCATCTTATAATTAGGTATACATTGACTTTTTTATTCGCTTATTATGAATAAAAGGAAAGTTTTAGGATTTCAAAATGGCTGATCCAATATGGTGAAAACCATAGAGGTATTATATATATAGAGGGGGCAAGCTATACGGTCGCCTGTAAGCGGAAGCCTCCACATGGTAGAAAGAGAAAGCAAACCAGACGGGTCTTGCGTCTTTCTCACACGTCTCTATTGGTTGGCCCGTCGGAGTCCCTCTAAAATTTGGCATGAAAGAGCAAGCAGGCGACGTCATTGTTGCTGATTCTTTTGCAAAACATAATAATTACTTATCAAGTATAAAAATTAAATAATAAATGGTTTGTTTACATAAATATGTCTTTTTTCCTGTTTTTTATTACTTAACCTTGTAGTGTGCACTGCAAGAAAGAATTCGGATTACAAGATATACATACGACAAAGAACGTGCACTTTAAAAATTATTTATTGAGAATTTATTGCATAAAATGAGATTGGCATTGGAATAAAATATTTAAAAACTCGTAATTTTGAATGACAATTATTCCCCCGTTATAAACTGTAACTTTATTGTCACGCATCCGAACCCGATACTTCAGATTACCTAATTTATCGCTTTCGTACTTAAATAAAAGCGCTTATCTAAGTAATCCGGAACAGCAAGGTACATCTACTGTTGTCGATGATCTTACAGATGTTCTTGTTCAAAGCTGTGGTCTTCGTTGTCAAAAATATCCAGCTGTAAAATTTGTAAAGTTTCAGAAACAATTTAAAAAATAATGTTTTGTGACAATAAATCATGTTGAAAACGCCGAAATATTTTTTCAGTAGCAAAACAGATCGAAAAAACATTATCTGATGAATGATGTAAACCTCCCCCTTTTTTCAAGATTGTAAGGCTGGATTGTGTTATGGCTAAGCCTTGCAACACATTTTTACACTGTATGCAATGAACTTGTCGTTTAAGCGAATACACAACATCACCGGCAGTATGTCGAACAGTATCTTCTAAATATTCGGAATGTAGCCAGTTTTCTTCGGTAGAGTAATCGTGATCTACCAAAACGTGCTTCTTATGTAGAAATGTCGCCACTGGAAAAACTTTGCTTTTCTGCGAAAGCGGATGAATTATTAGTACGGTGGCCACATTAGCATTGACTTCATTGTTTTTGATAATTGATGGCTCGATCGAAGATGTATCATGTATATGGGATATCATGAGAGTTTTATTCTGTGGAGTACAGTTGGCGGATGCTGGTACCTCCACATTCATATTGTTTATTAAGAGTTTTTTGTACGCAGATTGAAACTGTATAATTGTCAGATTACTAGTGAACCAGTTTATACGCCTTATCGATGCAAAAAACATCTCGACATAATCCTGGCTACTTTTGTATGACAAAAAAATCGATCATTTTTCCGGTTATCAATGATTCGCTCAGTGCATATAAATTTTGAAGACAAATAATAAAACCAAGAAAGCCAGTTTATTTTAGTTGCGATTGTAGTACGGATTTTTTTACAAATTTACTTCGTTTTTCCAATTTAGTATCTTCTATATTTTGCGCCCATTTTTTTGTTACACCGAAAAATATATTTGTAAGTGCACAACGTATTGTTCAACGTTTTCGATGATAGTTTTCAGCCATGGTAGTGATTTTTTTGTGATAGCTTTCCTGCCGAGTGTTTTACACTATGGATTTCTTGCATTTAAAACGTCAAACGTGTCATTAAACATTTTGCGAATTTGCGCTGTATACGATGCACCTTTAAAATCATTGTGTTCTAATTAAACTTCTAGATATTGTAAAGCAGATGGAATACTGCAGTTTTAAACCTGCCCAGCTAAAAAAACTTTCATATTTTCGTTGAGAAAGTGTAGATGTTTGTTATACATAGAGCAAGCGCAATGTATTCCCTCGTAATAATGCACATCGTTAAGCATTTTAATATATTACCAGTCAATTAAACAATTTTCATTATAAGTAATTGGTCCATTCAACGCCAAATAATTTGGCACTGATGTTAACATGTGGCACGGGTCAAGAAATATTTACGCATTAACAGATGTTAAGAGGTGCGGAAAATACGGCTTAAAATTTGATTCATCAATGTAGTTAAAATCAACGCCTGATATTCTACAAGTTTTCTAATTCGATTCGTCCCCATGAAATGTACCGATTACGACATTTTTTTGTATTCGTCCATTTCAATTAAGAGATCATTCAAAAGTACGCTCTTCTTATCGTCGGTTAAAGAATGATTCAAGTTATATGCCACTCGAGTTTTAGATCGGACATTCATGTCGACAAGCATGAAAAAGAGAGCTTTGCTCGCTTGGAGCCTTTTATCTTTTTTACTCAGTTCTTGAAGTTGACCCCTCAGATCTTCCAATCCCTTCCATTCGTACGAGTCTTTACAGTAGAAAACCAAATTTTAATGTGCATCTCGTCGAAAGTAACTTGAAAACCAATTCCTTTTCCCTTCTCCGGCTAACATCCACCATTTTTAAAACGTGTTCAATCATCTCTTGCGTTCAAAAATTTGCCTAACCATGTCGTATGCTGCTAGCGAATGATAGTGGAGAGTTCTTGCAAAAATCTTTAAATCGAAAGGGAAAGAAGCTGTAGATTTTTTCTCTTTCATTCTGGTAATAAGCTGCTCAATATGTTCAGGTAAGCCCAATGACAAACATAGAAAGGATAACGTTGTTAATAATAAATGTTGTATTGTTGTAAGGAGAATGTATTTGCTACAAAAATCCAACAAATTTACTGTGCAACCAAAAATAATCAATTCGTACACCCAAACATAATGCAAAGTACTATCTTTACATGAAATGGTTGTAAGCCTGACGGTGTTACTAATACAAAAATTAAGTTTCTGCATATCTAAGATGTAAAGATAGTAATTAAAAAACACGACTCTTCCATATTACAGTAAATCATTAAAATAAAAAAATGGTGAAAAATGCACCAGCTTGATATGTAAAAAAATAGATTGAGTAAGAATCGATTAAAAAAAATTTATCAGAGTTGTAAGATGAAAACCAGTTGCGTTTTTTTCAAATCAATAAGTATGCTTAATTAAATCTAATCATAAAACCCCTAAATACTCCGCGGCTTATAAGTTCTCTTTTTCTTTTAAACTTATGGCTGCTTCAGTAATGCCTTCCAGTTTTTTAGAGATCCAGGAGGTCTTTTTCCTGTTTTTGACTACCAGTCTATCTCGGCATATTTTAGATTTAATAGAATGTAGCCATGCTTCAACAGATATATAATAAGATCGACTTGAGTACTCCGTTTTGAATCCACCTATGAACCTCACGATATTTTTTGGCATTTCACTTGATTTATCACTACAAAGTATTTTCCAAAATGTAGAATCCTTTTATTTCTGTCAACTGAATATTAATTTAAATTTTTGTACCTTTGCCTATTGTTGAAATGACTATCAAGAATAATAGGTATCTATGATACACTTGGGTCCACAGGTTCGGTAGATAAAGTATTGTGACACTTAGTAGCACCATCAGGAACTCAAGTATGTTCTTCGAGTTTGTAATTACGAATATTAACTGGTATCGCAGCAGTATCGATTTTAAGATCATCCGTGGCATCAACAATATCGACACAGAAGGTGTAGAGGAGCCAGTCTGATCTGACGTTGGTGCATTTTGCTTATCCTGGGAGCATCACCACATTCTTGAGCACTCTATTGACTTACAGGGATCGCAGAAGGCACTAAACGTTTTGAGTAAGTGTATCCCTCTGTTTGGTGGAAATTACTTTGATAAAAATAATCATTACATACTGTTGCAGTCTTTGGCACCGAGAACAGTTCAAGTGCTAGCATCTGTTTATTGTAATTAATTGTAACAGTTCAAGTGCTACCATCAAAACGCAATTACCAGGAAACCTGCGTAACCAAATATGCAAGACTTGTGTTTTTATTTCAAATTACTGGTTATTTTTCGGATTATATACATCTGTACACTATTTTAGAATTTATTTACAAATAATTATGAATGTATGTTAAGCCAAGAATATTATGCAATAAAAATTCTGTGCATTTAATATAAAAATATAAGAAAATCGATTTCTCTTTGTAAACATACATTGTTTTGTGGATACACTTACTTGTGAAAAGTACGACTATTGTCACCAGGTATGGAAAAACTTTTGAAGGCAACACAAGTTCTCATGTTTGTAGCATAAAGTTTATTAATATCAAATATAAATAATAACAAACATCAGGACAAAAACTATACTGTTTATGTTATGTTAAACTATCTATACTATGTTATACATATATTATATACTTGACTGTCTGCTTTATTATGGATCTTCTGCTAACTACCGACACTAATATGGCATACGCTAGCTGTAGGTGTAGTGTGTGCATGAGAGCCAATCAACAGAGACATGCGAGAGAGATGCAATACCCGTCCGGTATTCTTTTACTTTTTACCGCACGGACGCTTCTCGAGCTGACTTGCCTCCTCTATTTATTATACGTCTATGACGAAAACTTAATTAATAGAAAATTTTTTTTTTGTGATTACAAATTAATGGTAAGTTCTAAGACATTAAAAATGTCTGATATGATATGGAATAGGATAGTTTTTTTTTCGTAAAATTTAGTGAGAACTACACATTTAGAGGATATTTAAATAGCTAATTACCAACAAATAGGTAGTTTTAAGACATTCTCAGTAAGTGATCTGATATTTGTATCCATCAAAGAAATTATGATAAAAATGTATACTGAACACGTTTAATGCATCACGTCTAACGATTTATATATTTTATTGCTGATGACTTTCCAATAATGGAAGTGACATTAACAAGGTCTATTTGTTGTACAGCAACATTGAAGACTACTTTATAAGTATAATGCTACACATTAGTCTTTTTACCACTCCTTGAAAATTTTATATGTTTTAGAATTTTATTACAAATTATCCTTTACTGGATAAAGCGATATTAAGCAAGTAGTATAATGAGAATTTTTTATAAATTGTTGTAAAAAAATCATAATCTAATAAAATACAAACAACTTTCCTTTAGTGCATTGATGCACATCAGATAATTCAGGCCTCTTAAGCGTAGGACATTATTAATATTTTTGTAGGTTTACTTTCCTACCAACAAGTGTTATTAACTTTGCATTAACAGTGTTCTTTTATTGTAATCAAATTTAAATACCGGTAAAACATCTAAAATATTTAATAAATTTTTTGTATTTTTGCATATGTCTCCCACCTGTGATCAATTAATCTACAATAACTTGTAATAGGTCACCATTTTTATTCTAAAAAAAGCCATCTCCAAATAATTTAAAATGTCAAAATTAATAATGGAACTTCTTGAGTCACCGAATCAAGGCAACACTTCTTTAAACAACATACGAAAAATTCTAAGCTACCAATGATCAAACAGAGTTGATATTTTCAGTCTAAATAAGTGAAACCATTACTTATAACTTATTCTAAGAAATTTCATACTATAGTATCGTCGTTCTTATCGCTTATTTTTCAAGCATACATTTTTTGAGATGAATATTACTAAACAGTATATTTCAATAAGGAATCGAACAATAAATAAATTCCTGACATATCTGTATCTCACTGACTTTTTTTTACTCTTATTATAATTAATTATGACTACATCCTGGCTCATTCCCATTTTATTTAATTCCTTTTGTCATCATGATCAACCACTTCCTCTCTTATATTTGCACATTTTTAAACTTGCTTGTAATTTTTGTTTACCCTATCATTGATTTTACCTAATTCTGCTCTTATCAAACCTAGTAAGTTACTATATCTTTATAACTATTAGTATTTACGTCATTCTCTTACTATTATTTCCTCCATATATTATTGATAAATACATTCATTAAAGATTAAATAAGATTTAAAATACTAACGATATCAATCAGTACAATTTCACACCTCAAAATTTACCTTTTCAGAATAAAATACTTCTACCTTATATATAGTCGATAGAATAAAAAATTTAAAAGGTTGCCAATAAACATAGAGCAGCAGTAGTTTTGAGGTCTAGTAATAAGTGAAAAAAACTTGACAACTTGTACAAAGACAAAATTCCTAAGATCCAGAAGTGCAATGTAGTTTATGAGATTAATTGTTTGAATGGTCCATGTAGCTATGTTGGACAGAGTAGTAGGACTGCAAAAACTAGAAAAGACGAGCACGAAAAAGTTTATAAAAAATATATGAGGTGTAAAACTGATCATTGCGATACCTGTAAAAGAAAAAAGAGTGAAAAATCGGCATTATTTGCCCACACTCTTTGTTTATCTCTTCGCGCCAAATTCTCATAGCTCTTTTAAAACAGTGCTATGCGTCGAAGTTTGACTCGTTTATACAAAAAATTATTAGATTGTAATTGAGGGTGTTCAAGACCGAAATGGGAGGGTTGATTCATGAAACATGCACATATAATCAATGTCTTTGA
>JAPYYV010000355.1:0-52673 GCA_030522625.1 Copidosoma aretas
AGTAGGACGTAAAGCGACAAATGCACGGCCGCTGGAGTACTGTACGGCCGCTGTACGAGGTGTCTGTCAGAGGTCCGCGCTTTCAAAAAAGACTCGTGAAGTTAATGATGTATATCTATACATAGGGTGGTCTAGCCAGACGCATGCGCGAGGCATCTCTCTAGTCCAGTGACTTGTGTATACACGTATATATATATATATATACGTCAAGTCAGCTGAGTCGGCTCGCGCCTCTTAAAACTATCGTTTACACGATTGTTCTGTTTATCAAGTACTGTATTAATAATATTGTTTCTATTCTCTTGTGCACGTGCACTCAAGATTAACACTACGTGCTATTGCGAACACTTATTTAGTGCCAGTTCAATCAGTAACTGCTGCAGAGACAAAAACAACTTCAGCAACGTCATTCGCGTGTTGCTTGATTTTTTATATGAATGAACGATTTTTATAGCAGAGTGATTGACTCGTATAATATTATTAGAAATTTCGGTGAGGGTTTCGTTAATAAACTTTGACTGTAACTGGATCTTTTATATATACGAACGACTGTGACAGGAGCGTGGCTGCAGTATATAGTACTGAGACGAAAAAAATACTCCAACATAACATACTGTTCTAACCTTAATTTTTATTTACAAAGTAGAACAAACTTTCTTGTCGGGGATGACGAAAAATCGTATACGTCACTTAGTCGTAAGGTGGGCTGCGATCGGCCGTATGAATATCGCCCTCGGCTTCGCCTCGGGCGATATACTCCATGCGGCCGTGCACAACCCACTTTACGGCCTCGTAACGTAATATACTATTATTACTCATATTTTTATCTAATTTATACGTAACATATACACATTGCGTACAAACACTTAACTATTATATATATGCGTGTGTAAATCGAACGGACTGCGAAAAAAAGGAAGAAAGGAGAGTAAATGATGAACGGGCACAGGAACGTATTACCGCCTACGCCAACAACGCCATGGCGTAGGGGTGGCACTGCTGATAAGGGGCGGCAGAATTAAAACAAAATTCATTTTTTTCCTCCAAAACTTAAGAAATATATTCCTGGAAAAAAAATTCGATATAAATTATTTTCTAAAAGTACATTATTATGGATTTAAAATACGTACTAAACTATTCGTTAGTATTTAAATAATAAAACAAAGGTACAGTTTCTCTTTCATTATTTCCAACAATTTTTCATAGAAGAACTCTACGTGCTCTTTTTTTGTGCAAAATCAATCAGATCAATCAACGGTTCTATATCCAATCCCTTGTAAAAATCTTATTGGATGCATACTAAAGCTAATGCATTAAGGAGATTAATCCTTGGTTTATCTGTTACTGCTGGAGTCAAACACAAAGTTTGATTTTTAAGATGTGATTGGATTAGGACAGTGCGCCATCTACGCCTGTGTATAACATCGAATGAAAAACATAAATTTTAGGAAATATCTAAATATCTAATCGTTGATATCTTAAGAATTAAGCAGTTATTCAGTTTTTAGGTGAAAACAAGTTTTTAGAATATTTTTGATACTAAATTTTCATTTTGTAAGACACACTTTTGTATGATCAATATACTTCGAATATTACGCTGTATATCGTCTCAAAACTTTGTAAGAACATTTATTCTGTATTTATTTTTGAGCACAACTTCTTTATTGAGTTTTTTCTGTTAACAAAATGATCAGATAAACCTCTATTGGTCTAACTTCACCTTGATCAGTACGTAAGGATTTCCAATTTGACGCAGTAAAAATGATCTTTCGCCGTTAAAATTAGTAACCAATAAGAACAAATATATAGACAGCACAATATAAATGTAAGGAAAGACACAATGCAGTGTAGTAGTAGCCTTAGGGTTTATGAAAAAAGGGTTTTATTTGATTTCTCAAAAATCATGCATCATCAACGTTTCCCAGAGCTTCAGGTAATTTTTGATTTGATTTTTTTAGAGATTAAAAGGTGTAAAAAATTCCTTTTAATATAGATATAACATAAAACTTTTTTTACATAATCAAGTCAGGTTTTTATTATGACAGAAAATATAACTTAATTAATTTGAATTATCTATGAAACATAACATTTTTTTTTAATTTTAAAATCATTAAAAATTGCTCTTCTTAAGAGGCCGGCACAATGATATTGGCGTAGGGCAGCAAAAGACATAATCCGGGCCTGAACGTGCACATATATAATCCTATATTATTAAGTTATTTTGGTGAATCTGTCGACAATTCCCCCCCCCCCCTTTTCATGGCTTCCTCACGGCAAACTAATCATTTCTTGATAGCCTCTCAACAAAATACGGGAAAAATCATGAATTTTCTCCCTTATTAAAAAACATAAAAAAAATTTCAAAGCCGTTCATCACTCCCCCATGGTCCCACCATGGCCCCCCTTCCCACCAACTTTGAAGGAGCCACCTTTCACCGCTTTCCTACCGCCCTTCGATGGCTACTTGCACTACTAGCCGCCAAACTAAGACTTGCGTCTAACGAATGATTAACGTATTTTATTATATTTATATCCAGAATTTCGCCAAAGATTTTATTTGATCTTGATTATGAAATTTGTATGTATCTTGCACGCCTGGCAGTGTGGAAAAAACAAACTTCATTGCTCAAAAGCGATTCAAATGCAAGTTTTGAAGTTATAAATAAGAGAAAAATACTATTTTTAACATGAAATTCTATGCTTTAAGCAACCTTGAAAAAAATCAAATGTGCACAAAATCGGTAAAGGATTTCATTTAATTCTCAGATATAATTACCAAACTGTATAATAAGGTGTTCGTGACTAACTTTTAAGTTAAATTACAATCTACTTTGTGGAATCAGATACCCTCGAGCACAACTTATCCTACAGATTCTGAGAATTTTAAAAATGAAGTAACAAAAATTTTTTTTAGGAATAAATCGTTGCAAAAGCCAGCTTTGACATAATAAGGAAATAAATAATATCGTTATCATTATGACATCGTATGCTACTAGAGTCTATGGCGGAAATATGAAAATTAAGCTACATTAATCGAAACAATTCGATTTCCACGAAATGAGTAGAAGAAATAATTTAATTTTGAGACATAATCATGAAACTGCATGGGGGCGCGTTTGTGAGTGACTCTAATGTTGATCAACAGTTTACTCTGTAGAATCAAAAAATTTGAAGTACAACTCAACCGCCGATTCGGAAAATTTTTGAAATTTGATAATACAAGAATGCGATAGTTCAGACTTTCTTTATACAACCAAACAATATTTTATGCAGCACCAACTCACTGCACTACTAAATAAAAATCGTTAATCATAACCTTGAAACTGAACTAACAGTTTTAAAGTCAGTAACTTAATGCATTTTATTCATGTAAAAGTTTACAAAACTTCATACATATAAAGTGTTAATAAGATATTAATAATCCTTTAGAGTCTGCTCTATAAATTTAATGTGCGAAATAACATAAGTAGACTGTAAAATTTAAAGCTCCATTTGCCTTTGCATTTGCGGCCGCCAGCTCTGCTAGCCTTGATTGTGCTGCTGCCTGCCTGTTGTCATTGTGACTTCAACAAATCCAAGGTGATTTCAAGACTTAATACGTTTATGTTGAAAATTGTATATTTCCATTATATTAGTTAAATTAATCAGATATTAGGAGTATTTTATCGTATTTAATGATATTCTATGTGTTTGCTTGAATTGTTCATGATTTTGTCTGTTGTATGAGTCGAGTTTACTAATTTGTACCACAGATAGATTTCTTAAAAGTTGCCAAGTATTGTTACACACGCGTTGTTACACTTGGCTTCACCTATATGAAATAACTTTATAATAAACAGATCAAGCTTATTAACAAGGTTACTAATGCCTTTACTAATTTTAAGATAATAGGACAAGTTAGAATGACCAGAGGTCAGGCAGCCCCTAGACTGCTTCAACTTAAAGGGGCCTTTGATTTATTTGAAGGAATGATGCTAATATTATGCAAGTAACCCCACTGACTAAAACGCATAGTTCTTGCAAAGATGGATTCTTTGCATGAGGTCGAGGCAAGGGAGAGGGATTGGATGATTTACCTAGAGACAATAAAGAGTCTTTAGAATCACCCTGCACAGTATAAAACTTATCCTTAACTACGTAGAGTAATAAGTATAAAGTATACCTATTTTTTCAATACATATATTGGGAATATATTGGGAATTGTAAGGCCCAACTGAACTACGTAGTTGGGCGCCTTCTGTCAAATCCAACATCTTTTGTTATCATGTACTTTTTTGGTACCATCATATTCTAAGTACAGAAATGTACATCCCATAGTTTATTCATGAGTATTCATATAATTTTATTGAGTTGTTAAAAATTTCATTGAGCTACTTCATAACTATTTACATAAGAACTGTGATAAATATGCGATTTCAAAACTAACATTGCATCAAAATTCCGTCAGCAACCAACCATTTTGCTTCATCGTAGAGAAAGCTTTGCTATGGACGAAAAATCACATTTTTGAAAAATATTTTATAAACACGTTTCATGAAGTTTAGAGGCAAAATACATCATTGTAAGAAAATGTCCGTCTGCGTATGTTTGTGTGTGTGTGTGTGTGTGTGTGTGTGTGTGTGTGTGTGTGTGTGTGTGGGTGGGTGGGTGGGTGTGTGTGAATGTATGTATGTATGTAATCAGTTGGATCTCAGGATTCCTTCGACTGATTTTTATACAACAGGGATAATTTTTTAGTTTTTGGTTTTCTATCACCGCTGAAAAAAAATTTTGGCTTTGGTGTATATTTTTCTTTTATTTTTATTTTATTGATGTTTGAAAATCGCTAAATTTTCGGAAAAGTTACTTCTTATGCTTTTTAGTGTCATTTTAAGATATTTCACAATAAAATTATAAAATATCATTAGATTTTACACTAAAAAACGTATTTAGTTAAAATTAAACAATTTACTAGCTGTATGTGCGTGAGTGTAGATAGGGACTGTATATAATCAGTCATATCTCAAAATTTCTTGGGCCGTTATTGGTCCGACAGTTGTTTTTTTTAATTCCTATTACCGCTGAAAAGTAAAATTTAAGTTTTGCTGTTTAATTATTTTTTATTTTTATGTTATCGATTTTTCAAAATCGGTTTTTTCAAAAAAGGGGATTTTCGAGCTATTTTTTTTTTTTTTAAAGGACATTTTACAATGGAAATTTTAAAAGATCAATAAATTTTACACAAAAAAACTTATTGAAATAAAATTTAAAAATTTAGTAGCTGGGTGTGCGTGTGTAAATAGGGACTGTATATAATCAGTCATATCTCAAGATTTCTTTGACCGATTTTAATATTGCTGGACGCGTATTTTTAGGTTTTAAATACAAATCACTACTCGAAAATTTTTATTTTTTTCATTTAGGTTTTTGTTGTATCAGGTTCCTTAATAAATGAGTCACTAGCGTAAATGGCAGTTATAGTTCGTTGTGTATAACTGTGAAAATCTGGAAGTACGAGCATTTCCTTGATGTTTCCTTTGTTTTCTAATTGACCAATAACTTTATGTAACAGGCAATCTATATTAACTTTGTGTTTTATTGTTATTTCTATGTTAAAGAGAATATTCACTATTGAGCATGAAAGGAAAAAAAGTATAGAGTTGTTATTGATCTATGAATCGATTTCCAACTTTTGCGGTGTATGGCGTGAAAGTATCAAACTCCGTGACGTCATTAGAGGTTAAGTTTGAATGATTTTGGTGCGTTAGATCTCTTCTTAAGTTTGACATAACGTTTAGTTGCTTCATGTTCTTTTGGTTCATGTTTTATAGTTTCTCGGGGTTCTGTGTTCATTGGATTATTGCTGCGTTTTATAAATTTTCCAAAACGCCACGTTTCAAGGTTCTTTTGAAACAACTTCTTAGTATGTTAATAATTATCAGTATGACAATGATAACAATGATAGCTTCAATGACATTACGTATTTAAATAAAAAAAGAAGTCTGTTTTTTCTCTAATTTGTGGGCTCGTAATATTTCCATTTGGTTCATTATATTTTGTACATTTATTTATTCATCTGTCCATAATTGTCCATTATAATTTAATTATTAAATCAATTTTATAGCGTCATGGAAGACATTGGCGTCTTTTATAGGTTCATGTTATATAGTTAATTTCAAGCTCACTTCTACCTGATAGGTACATCGTATCTGAGTAATGATTTTATCTTCACTAATCAAGGTTAATTTATGTGTTTTTCCCGTACACCCAACATTTATTTGTAAAAGGCGTAGGGGTGAATGTGGGTATTACTGCCACTTTTTTTATTAGTACATCTTCAAAAGCTTACTAGTAATGCATCTTTTAACCAATCAAGTTCATTTTTTTTTATATTGAAGCTCATACAATTAGGTGATATAAAAACATTATAGGATCAATAGAAATTATACCGTCTAATTGTTATGATATTTTAAAGCAAATTAGACAAATGCTAGCATTACTGCCACTATGCATCTATTACTGGCCACCAATTACTGTCAGTGTTCCAATTACTGGCCATATATTACTGTCAGCTTTTTGATTTTAAAAATGTGGAAAATAATTGTAAAACTAGGGTAGTTGTGTAAATAAAATGAAGAACGCATTATACAAGAGACCATAAATAATATTTATTCAAACATTTTCGAGCTATAAGTATAAGAATTGTTACAAGTACAGAACATTTAATATAATAATACTTTGTTAAGACTTTTATAAACTTTTATCAATTACATTATGTCTCAAGTATCAAACATATAACATGACATTAAATGCCATAGAGTTATTTAAATAACTTTAATATTATCAACAAATATAAGGAAAGGTTAATATTTTGTTGTTTATGAAGACATTAAACTTTTTAATTGCGTACAACAACAAATACGTTCATTTAAATTAGATTAAAAGATTTTTATATTAATAAATGTTATAAAACTAATGACTCATCAGAAATAGAGACCAATTTTTCTTGGACATGACTGATTTGTTCATTAAAACTTGCTTTTTCTTTTGATTTTAATGCATAAATTTCTGTAATCTTATGTTTCTCCTCAAATTCTCTGACTAGTTGGCGTTGCTTTTCTTATTTAGCTTTTTTTTTCAATCCTGGCTTGTTCTCTTGCATACTTTTGTTCCTCTCTTTTTTTCTTTTTCTCTTCTTGCTCTATTTTTCATTATTATCATAGATTACAACCTTTTTTGCTTTTGAAGTAGATCTTAGTATATCAGATTTTAATGACACTCTTGATATCCTTTCACCTCTTCTAATGTCCTCCAGAGCAAGGTTTAGATTTTCAAGTGAATAAGACATTCGAGTCTTTTATTTTTTTTAATAGTAGATGACACACTTTTCAGGCTGCATGAGCCTTTTTTGGATTTCTTACTGTCTTTGACCTTCATTTTTACAACAGGTGCTTACAAAAATAAAAAATAAAAAAAACCCCAACTCTTAGCAAACAGAGAGCAAGACTGATATGTTTACATCTCCCTTGTCACGATGAGATTAGGTTAAGTACGTGTATGTATATATGTTGTTCGGTGTACAAGCTGACGACAGTAATACCATCACAGCGGTATAAAGTGTACGTAATACTGTCATTCAACTTAAATTAAATAATAATATTGTATTACTGTTTTCTTGAATTTTTTTAAACAGTAACTCTTACTCAACCTGTCTAACCTATTTTGAATGAATTTAGGGATTTTGTGCATGATAAAAATGGTTATAAAGGTGAACAATTTTATGCGTGGCACTTCAATTTTCTACGTAAAAGTGCACTTGAGTATAATAATTACGGATAAAATAGAGTTAAATTGTACTAATTAATAGGTAACTATACTAGTATATCGGTGATACAGCGTGTTCACTACACGATTTTTTCAAACGAATTATTCACTTTTTGGAAATATTTATACGACAATTTATACAAAGTGGCAGTAATAGAAGTAGTGACAGTAATATCCACATTTGCCCCTATACCTTTTATTCTGACTTGTCGATCCGTTTTATTGGGACAGAAACTGCTGAAGTGTTCTTCATTAGATGTTGAAAATAATCATGAATTATCAACTAATAAGTATGTGCATTGGCTTTCCCTTTTTATTGTAAATATAATTTCACAATGCCTAAATATATCTGATCCAGGTCTTAATAGCATGAGAATCTTACATTTATTTACAGTGTAGGGTTTTTTTAGTGGTTCCAAAGCTAACCATATGTATCCATACTAGGGGTGTGAGACATGGATCGAAACGAGATGAGATATCAATCTCGTCTCGGAAATCTCATCTCATTTTAAGTAAATTTAAGACACCCGGGATTTCTCGTTTATCTCAGGGTAAATATGGAGAAACCCGAGATTTCTCGGCCATCTCGGGTAAGTTCTGAGACAGCCAAGATTTTTTTGAAAAACTTTGCTTTCTTAAAAATAATATCAAAATAGACAACATTTTTCGTCTGAACTGTATGACGACTTAGATATAAGGATCTCTTATATTTGCATTAAAAAAAAAAAATTCTTGCTTACTCTATCTTATAATATGCTTAATGCATCTTCAGATCTTCAGCGGAAAAGTGTTTGCAATGGCAGGAAGCTATACCGAGGGAAGAAAGGAGGTGCTAATGGTCATAATAACTGCACTATGCACTGATTTTAGTAACAATTGCTTTTTGATAGACGTTAAAAATCAATCATTCGGGCAGCGTCTTGTTGGCAAGATGCCGTCCGTTCATGTCGATTTTGACGCTGCGTCAGTTAAGCAGACCAGCATGGCCATTCAGATCTAAGTTCTGCACAGAAGCCGATCGTCATTGTTGTTAATGCGAGACATCAATTTTAATGCACTCTTCACTCGCACGCGCAAACACAAACCTTGCGCACCACGCCATCATATATGCATACGTATATTTCTAATACTAGCAAAGTTCCATTCGCTTTCATTTTGCGGGAAAGTAAATTAAAATTTTTCTCAAGTAAGCCGAGAAATCTCGGCTATTTTGGGTTTAGGTCTCGAGAAACCTGAGATTTCCCGGCTGTATCGGACTTAGCCCTCGAGAAACCCGAGATTTCCCGGCTATCCCGGGGTTAATTCTCGAGACCGCTGAGATTCCTCTGCTGTCTCGGGCTAATATCAAGATAGCTAAGAAATCTCAGGTCGAGACGAAATTTTAGCTCCCATATAGAGTAAGATTTGTATCGGTAAAAAATTTTTTTTCTAGAAATACGTTAGGAATGTTTTATATAGTGTCTAAAATAAAAAAGTTCAATTTTTAGAAAAAGTCTGTCTGGCTGTGTGTGTGTGTGTGTGTGTGTGTGTGTGTGTGTGTGCGTGTGTAATCAGTCATATCTTAGGAATCCAACGGTAGATTTAGATGATTCTGGGCGTAAAATTTTTGTTTAAACCTCCTTATGGTGACTCAGAAAAAAAATTCAAGTTTCATACCTTATTAAGATTTTTATAACAAATTTTTTTGGTCAAAAAACAGGTTTCTTACTTCTTCAAGGGCGAAAGAAGTCTAATTTGAATTTTTAAATGGTAACATCCGATAAAGCTTTAAAATATCTCTATTTTCCATTTGAAATCATTTGGCTTAAATATTTTATATAGTTTTTATAAATAAAATACGGAGATTTTCGTGGAAAACCACCCGTATCTTAGAAACCTTCCGAGTGATTTTGACAGTTTAAGGCTTGTTGATTCCTCATAAAGAAGGCTTTGCATCGGTAAAAAATTTCTCTAGATATACGTTAGAAATGTTTTATATAGTATCATAAATGCAAAAATCCCATTTTTAGAAAAAGTCTGACAATGTCTGGAACCCAACGGCCGATTTCAATGACTCTGGGCTTAAAATTTTCGTTTTCTTGTCCTTATGGCAGCTTGGAAAAAAAATTTAAGTTTTATACCTTATCAAGGTTTTTACAACGATTTTTATGGTCAAAAAACAGGTTTTTTCACTTATTTAAGGGTGAAAAAAATGTTATCCAAAATTCTAAATAGTTACATCTGATAGAGCTTTAGAATAGCTTTATTATACATATAAAATTATTTTGATAAAATATATTGTTTAGTTTTCATTAAAAAAATACTATGATTTTTTTAAAAAATCACTCATTTCTTTGAAACCTTTCAAATAATTTCAATGATTTCAGGCTTGAAATATTTGTTTTTAAATCCTTGTAATGATTTTAAAAAAAGTTTCAAGTTTTATACTTTATTGAGGTTGTTATAACGATTTTTTATGTCCAAAAAGCGGTTTCTAGCCACTTTGAGAGTGAGAAAATTCGAAATTATTCGATTGAATATTTGTATCTCAAAGAGCATTGAAACAGCTTTATTTTGTACTCATAAAATTTTTTTTAGAATGAGCAATCTTGTTTCTTGAAGTAAACCTACAATTTTTTTTCTTGAATTAGTCATATCTCAGAAACCTTTCAAATGATTTTAATGATCTAGGTCTCAAAATGTTTCTTTCTATATCCTTATATAGGTTAACAAAGAAAATCGACGTTTTATACCCCATTAAGGTTGTCATAGCAATTTTGAATTCTGAAAAAACAGTTTTTGCTGTTTTTAGAGTGAAAAATTAAAATTTAATTTTATCAATAGTTATATTCTATGGACAAATAAATCGCGGTATTTAATTTAATAATTTTCTAGCTACAACATAGTTACATGAAGTACATGAATTTCAGTAATAAGTTTGAATTATTTTTTCAATTAATTTTTATTAAAAAAAGATTCTATAATATTTTTTGTACTATTTAGGTAAAAGTTATAATCTTATTTTCAAAATAATTCCATATCATAGAGTATAAGTATAGCTTTTTTTCACATTTCAAATGATTTTTATATTTCATTCATTTTTATTTTTTAGTTAAATAAGTGCAGAAGAATGTTGTTGAGAAAGCTATGTCCTAACTTATTGGCTGCGGTTTTTTATTATTTGAGACAAGTAATCCTGGGTCGAGATTTTTCACTTCTTAAGTCGATACTGGAAATCTCGCAAAATTGTTTTCTCTCGCATTGATTAAATGTAACTTCGTTTAATCGTAATTACAAATTATAGTCTACTTTTACTGCTAAGTAAGGATGGTTTTATGTAGGCAGACACGTTTTATTCGGGTTAAGGTATCATAACAGAATGTAGTCTATAAAGATTATAAGAGGTTTGATCTGCAAGTGGCACATATAATATTACCATGGATCCATTATCTAGATGTACAATATCTAATTTGCTTAGGGTGCTCATTTCACCAGCATAAAGGTTCTTAATTGGTGCTACAAATTTTAGGTTTCCCGCCCGGTTCTTTACATCCTGGGCTACGATTCTAAATATTTTCGAAAAAAAAAAACTTTGGAGGCACTTGGCCTTTTTTTAGACTTTGCAAAATGATAATTAGATCTCGGTGGGAACGAATAATATGCTCTTAGATAGCTTTAGTTCTCCTGTGTCTTCAGTAAGCTGATAAAAGTATAAGATATCTGTTGGTAGTAGAATCTTGACTTGAATTTAGTAGCTCAGCAACGTGTTTTAAAATATATTGATGGTATTTCGTAGTGCTGTATGTTCTTTTAATGTAGCTGTAAAAATATGCCTATTATTTTTATACAGTTTCATATATTATTTTTAATCTGCATGCAAATTATCAACGTTAGTGTTTACAATATTTATATCGTCTTCTGTGACTAAGCCAAAGAGTCCTTTAGCAATACTTCCAATAATTTCAAATGGTGTCGATCTTTCCGGTATTATGCTAGGTCTGGAATAATGTTATTTTCCACATGGGTTCCCACAGTATTTATCATGCTTAATACTAGTGATTTAAGATTTTTTAATCGCACTATTTTTAAATTCAAAAGGTCCATTTTCATATAATTAGGATAATGAAATTGTATAACACAACGTCTAAAGGTCCATTTAATCCTGAAGTTGGCATGTGTTCTAATATAAATTGAATAATATCAAGCTATATTACTATCTTTCAGTTAGTTTTTTTAAATATTGTAACACCAACTCGTTTATAGTATATTCCAGGGTTCATTTTCAGTGGTTCTACATTATAGTTGCCATGATTGGCATATTTTAGATCTGCCCGTTCTCATGAGTAGTTCCAATAACTTAGACATAAAGGTATATGTCTATCTGATAAAATAGCTCTCTAGTCGCACCATAGACTAAAATAGGATTTTGTACGAGTGCATCAGACAAAGTACTTGATCGTAAATCAGGTACTGTAACGAGTGTAGTATATTTACATAAGTTGTACTGTACTGTCAGTAAGTGGCAGTTATCATTCGGTGTCATTTTCAGTTTGTCAACAGTGTCAATAGATACTGTTTTAAAAGCCTCAATAGGCATATCTGTAAGTACCAGTACTTCTCTGGTTTTTATTCGCTCAATGTTCTTTTCCTGACACTTACTGCATTGTCGTATACAAATAAGAATATAGTTTCTATTCCGGGCCAATTAAATCGTTCTCTAATTTTCCGGTAAGTTTGATTTATTTCCTTATGACCTCCGATAGGGCTATCATGTAGAGTTTGTACAATGTGTTTTCGTTCTTCAGATTTTGGAAACTCAACTTTGCCGTAACGTACGGTAATTTGCATAGGCATTTCAACAAATGTTGTTGATAATGTTTCTCTTATTAATCCGAGTTCTAATATGTCGGTAAAGTCTCCCCTCCTGAAAATTCGAAAGGTTCTTAGATTTCGCCTAATTGATATCCTTGTAAGCGGTTTGAAAGCTCTTGTAAGATTTTCAGAGGTTATTAAATCGGTAGCTGTTTCACTGATAACGATTGGCAGTAGATTATGTCCTCTATAAGGTGTTACTAATATTTGCCCTACTTTTGGTTGTTTTGATTCCATATTTTGCAAGTCCAGTGCACCTATCGATCTCAATAGTCTTGAGACAGATGTGACTGGTTGACAATCTTTGCTGATGAAGTGTACTATATTATCTCTTTTATATGTGAAGCAATATCTAGTGGTAATTATATTATTTATTAATTTCAGCCCAATTTGGAAATCATCGGTACTACTACTACTACTACTACTACTACTACTACTACTACTACTACTACTACTACTACTACTACTACTACTACTACTAGTACTACTATTACTACTTACGCTGCGACTTACATACACATTTCCATTTTAGTTTTTGTATCGATTTATTGATTGAAAAGAATAAAAATCCAATAGTGGCATAAAATCAGGTGCAGTACTTAGATTTATTAATTTTCTTTTATTATGGTTCATTGAGGTTGTGTTATATTCATCCATGCTCTCCAAGGGTTCGTTCTTTGTTTTTTCTGAGTCAGATGCTTTAGATCGTCTGTCTTTTGTAGTCATCTGTATCGGTGTACTTGAACTTAATGAGGTCCCATTCTGTATTCGTAAAGTGATTAACAGTCTACCGTCCGTCATATATTTTTGTAAAATTATATTCTCGTCGAATATGGATTTAAAGTCTCCTGCTTGTTTTGATATTTCGGTCATTCTTTCATCTTGTAGAGAGTCGTCAAAATTATCAAGATCATAGGTATCCATTTCGTTCAATATGTCTTGAGTTTTAGGATCTGGTTGATCTCCATCAAAACATCTAGTAAGGTTAAGATTCTCCTGATTTGTTGGTTCAGATTATTCATGAACTATTGTCTTGTTCCAAAATTCTTGAAGGCTTTTATCGAATTTTTCTGATAGTTCATGTATTTTTTGGGATGTTGTTTCATTACTACAGTCAGTAATTCTATTTTTATCTTGTCAAATATTATCGTAAGAATCCTCACAGGGGTTGTAATAATTTCTGTATGGATGACGTCAGTGTCTAAGTCAGTGCCAGTCATTAAATTTGTCTTAGTTGGTTGAGTTCACTGGCTATTATGAATAGGTCGTTAGTACTACTGCAAAAAGGGGATTGGAGATCGTCGAGTATGAAAAATTGCACTCTTATTCAACTTTTTATTAACAATTAAAATACTTAGTATGATGTACACATTTGTGAGGATAAGAAAACAATAAATGGCTCTATAATTAAAATAATTAAGATAATGTCTAATTGCGCATAAGCTAAGCGGATAGATATGATGAGTCAGATTAAACGGAGGAAAAAGCATGTGTGTGCCTGTATTCGAGCGGAGAACGTTATTTACGCTCGACGACCGGAGGTGAACTGGCCAGGCGGTCGAATGGACCACACTGCCGAGCAAGCCACTGCTTGCTTTACAATTATTAGTGATTTGGCGAGGGAGTGGTGACTCGTGATTGGATCGTACGGAGCAAGTAAAATCGACATTTAATAGTTCGCACACTCATTCAAAATTCATAAATTATAGACTTTAATTCAAATCATTTTTCTGCCTTAGTGCGGACATAAGAACAAGCAATAAAACCAATATTATCAATGATGTAATTCTTGACAACTGTTAAACTAAATAAGGGTCTAGATAGGTAAAAAATCTTGATTTCACTGCTTCTGCACTGTAGTCTTCTACAATTTCTAAGTGGATTGCTCTAGTACACATACAAATAAAGAGAGTTACGTAACCATGAGTAGTGCCTTTGCCTTGCGTTTTGAAAAATCTGGCCAAGAACGGTCCCACGTAATCAATTCAAATTTTTTTAAAGGCTAAAGAGGGTTGAACTCGAGCCGTAGGTAAGTCAGCCATAATTTGCGTTAGGGTAGTCACTGAGTGATATTTACAACTGATAGAACGATGTATTACTGCATGTACCCTTTTACGTCCTCGCGTGATCCAGTACTCTTGTCGACAAGTACTTAAAGTTAACTGGGGGCCTCCATGTAAGGTAAGTCAGTGGGCTTGGTCAATAAAGGTCAATAAAGGATATTTAGTTTTAAATTCTAGTAAAGAATGACTTGAGCGTCTACCTACTATAATTATCTGATTTTAAAGAAAGGGTTTAAATTAGTTCAAATAGATACGATCTGGAAATTTTAACAGTTCCCTCATTTTCGAATTTGCCAGAAATGCAGGTTCAGCCTCAGAACAGATAGATTCGTAAACATATACCATTAACCATTTAACATTTCCGAGTCCGAGGATGGACAGTAGGAGATTATCGCGTGAAACAATACATGTCAAGTTCACAAAGGTGAATTGACTTTTATTAGGGACCCGAATATACAACTTAAAAATAAATCGTATGTAATATGCGGTAACTCTGAACAGTTTATCTAAAGAGAAATATTTATAAAGGATCCCAAGAAGTGGATATGGCACCCTGATGGTGGAAAACGGGGTCTGTAAAGTCCTGAGATGCATCTGAATTAATCTTATTCTGTTTGAACTCTGAGTAATGTGTACTTAACTGATAAAGCTAACTCAGACCATTGAACCACAATAAACAATCGATCACTTGTGAGGGGACGAGTCCTCCAGAACCACATCCGCCAGATTGTAACTTTCTGCTACGTGATGCAATGAGGCTGTGGGCACTAATTGATGAATGTCACTACAACGATTGTTATAAGCCAATACAGGACATCTCGCGAATCTGTCCATAAATGAATAGAATCAACTCCATGACTCTGATGATTTAGTAACTTTGCGAGTAGATGAACCGCATAGAGCTCAAGTCACGGGATGCTGAGTATTTTGATGGGTGCTACCTTTGTCTTGGCTAATTAAAGAGTAATTTAAACCTCATTTCCCCTTAAAATTCGTAAATACCATGAGTAAGCCGTTCACCCGCGACGGGCGAGCGGGCCGCCCGATGTAGTAAGACGCACTCGTACTGTAGGTTAGGTGAGCAGTGCATCCAATTTTTTTCCAGGCCAGTGAGAGCTGGTGACCAGAGCGCCAGCCAAAGCCAGCAACAGTTCCCGGTGGCAGCTGGTGGCGAGAGGGCTAGCCGAGGCAAGTAGCAGGGGCCAGCGGGTGCTGGCAGCGAGAGGGCCAGCCGAAGCCAACAGTAGGAGTCAGTAGGAATTGGCAGCGACAGTGCCAGCCAAAGTCAGCAGCAGGGACCAGCGAGCGCTGGTGGCAAGAGGGCCAACCAGAAACAGCCAGCCTACTGCAGGTGTAAAAGGCCTGCTGAAGCCAGACGGCCTGCAAGACCAGGCGATGAGGATCACGCAAGTTGATGTTGACAGCTTGCAGTAAAAGTCGGCATTGACGGCCTGCCGCAGGTATATAGGGCTCACTGTGGTGCAAGCAGAGATGTATCACTAAACGATCAGGCGATGACTATTGATCTAGTTTGGCTAGTCTCTGCAATAAGTACAAAAAACTCTTCCACCCGCTTGGTGACTAAGTCCAAAAGCTTTAAGCACCCCGTGCGCTTCTAGTTTAAATGCAGCACTAATGCTTTGATAAAATTTTGAAACGGCGAATAAGGCACGTCAGTAAGCAAGCCACGTCATGTACATGTGTACATGCGAACGAGACTAATGATGGAAAGACGGCGAGTGAATCTAATGGCTCACGAGCAGGCCACGTGATGTACATATGTAGAACAGTTTTCTACTAGATATGCGAATACACATCAACACGTATAAGGCAACCAGGCGTGGCACTTTCCTTGTCGTTCCTACAGTCGTCGAGCTGCACCAAAATTTCGGATTCAATAGCACTGATTGCGCAATGGCAATCCTCGTTTGATTCACCACGTGGCATCGTGGTTTTACCTTTCACAACGTCTAGGATGTCCCTGTTCAAGAGCCAAAAAATGTTGAGTTCACTAGCTATTTTAATGATATTGTTAGTACTACTGCAAAAAGTGGACTAGAAATCGACGAGTATGAAAAATTGCACTCTTTTTAAACCTTCATTAACAATAAAAATACTGGGATTATTATACACCTTTGTGAGATTGATAAGACAATTGATGGCTGTATAACGGAAATAGTCAAGATAAGTTCTAATTGCGCATGAGCTAACAAATAGATATGACGAGTTGGATTAAACGGAGGAACAAACGTGTGTATGTGTGTATTCGCGTGGAGAACATAATTTGCGCTTGACAACCGGAGGTGAACTGGCCAGGCATTGAACGGACCACACTCCCCAGCAAGCCGCTGCTTGTTTTAGAATAATTGGTTATATGATAATGAAGCGGCGACTCGTTATTGGCTCATAGAAAACAAGTGAAATCGACGATTAATAGTTCGCGCCCTCATTCGAAATTCATAAATTGTAGGCTTTAATTTTAAACACAGTTGATTCTTGTCTCAACCGACTTCTGCATGGGTCATATACAGGTGGTTGTCTACTATCGTCCGAGGTCCATTCGCTATCAATTGAGTCATTTTCTGAGAACATACTTGTTCTTGAAGTTGGGTCAACATTTATTATATCTCTCACTGGCAAATTGGATATTGGCTGATTAATCTGCGTCTTATTTTTTTTATCTACTATACTAATATTTGTGTCGCTGTTATATGATGTTGATGAGGCTGATTCTTGATTTATAATTATTTTAGTATCTGTAAAATAAACTTTTAAATAACTTCAGTCTCGTATTAGTTCAATTATGGCATCTTTTTTCATACTCAATAAGATAGATGATGTTGGTTTTGATTGAGTCACTGTTTTTGTTCGAGTTCTTTGAGCCATAAAACTATGGTCTCATTTTGGTTGCTTTGTATTAATTCTTTAACTTAGTGGTCATTCTAGATCCCTGGCCAATTGAGGTATATCCGTCACCGATTTATCCATGCTCCCAGTTCTCGATCTTTTTATTACCACCTTTGAAGTTGCTGGCGATGTTTTAGGTTCGCGGTTGTTGGCTTGGATGTAACTGTATATTTTCCTTTTCTCTGACTTTGATGTTCTGTTCTCTTTTTGTCCTCCATTTTTTTTCGACCAATCATCATTATTCTTAATAGTTGTAATTCGTAATTTATGTCATTCTCTGCATGGATAAATAGTCCTACGGTGTTTCAAGAAAGTGCATTTGTGTTAAGTTTTCAGGGTTTATATTGGAAAGTATGTTCAGAGTCAGTAAATTTAAACATCCAACGCATTAAGCCTTGTCCTAGATATTTTCTAGTATGCATCCTAATAAATATTATTGAAAATGATGCATTGCATTCAAAGCAGCTGAAAATTTTTTCTCAGTCGTTGAATAATTTATCTCAGCCTTATTTGAGGTTTTTGAAAGATAAGCGACCAGGTGGTCAAATTCCTCCTGTTTTTGACTTAGGATTGCTTTTATTGCACAGTGAGATGCATTTGTTGTTAAATTAAATAATTTACTAAAATCAGGAAATTTTAATAGAGATTCTTCACATGAATGGTCCTTCAATGTATCAAAGCTTTTTGTGTGAACATCAGTCCATTCAGATTTTTCTCCTTTCTCTAGTTTCTTCGGAATGTAAAATTCTTTCACTGCTTGAATCTGTTAAATATCGGGTTCAATTCCTTTTTCGCTTACTATATGTCCAAGAAATATTACTTTATTTCTTAAGAACTCGACTTTGTCTGCTTGAAGAACAATTATTGCTGCTCTTAACCTATTAAAAAGTAACTTAACTTTTTTTACATGATCTACTAAACTTTTGCATAGACTATGATATCGTCTAAATACACTAGCATTTCTACATTTAATAATCCACCAGGATATCACCGAACTTCTTATATCTTGGCATATCTGACTTTTCTGGTGGTCCTGCTATATATTCATCATAAGAACTTTTTCGTCTGATTTTATCTTCATTAATGTCTAATTTTTCATTGGGGTCAAACGTAGTGGCTAGAATTTGGTTTTCTTGGGCTTGTTTTTCCAGATTTTGAGTGACTTGCTCCTTTTTTTCATTTTCTAATAAAATTGTTTCGTTAGGTGTCTTTGAAAATAGAATAGGGTTCATCGTATCATCATCATCATCGAAGGCGAAAGCATCGTGATAGTATAATAATGTGACCCATCTCTCCTTACAAAAATTTTAAGCCAGTAATCCGCCATCTTTAATCGGACTATCATTAGGGACAGTATACAAAATTGTAGGTCTTCTTTGTACCGTATTATATACTGTGCTTTTTGTCAAAACGGTGTGGGGTGTTATTCCCGACAAATAAATGATGTTATCTAACTCTACCAGAAGTTCCCGATCTAATTAATTTACTTTTACTAAATTCGTCGCAGCTCCGCTGTCAAGCATAAAAGTTATATACCGACTCCTACTTTCAGGGACAGATAACTTTATACTAGTTGGTTCATTATCTACTCTAAATCCTTGACACGTTTTGATATAAACGGTCTCTATTTTGTCGCAATATTCATTACCTGAGCCGTAGTGCTTCGCATTTGATCCTGAATGAACTGCTCAGGGCTCACCTCGGAGCGACGCCGACGTTGGGGGTGAGCCACCTGCAAGTTTAAATAATGCGGTAGGCAGTTATCTCTTAGTTGTTGATAATTTTGATAATTTTGCCGTTGATAGTTAGAATTAAAATTTTGTTAATTATAATCATTATTGTTCTTTTAAGAGTATCTATAACAATTATTAGTCCTGCCTCGATAAGATTAGTAGTTTCTAGAAATTCGTTCTGCATAATAACTATAAAGATTCCCATTGTTATTGAGATTCAAATTATTTTGCCCATAATTTTTTTTTTCTGACTCATATAGTATCAATTTCTTTCATTGTTTCTAAGATTTCCTTGAGAATTCGGATTGCTACCAAAGTGCGTATAAGCATTGTGATTATAATTAGGATCACCCAATAATTGACTATTGATTTGTCGTATTTGATGTTGTTGAAATGGTTAATTGTTTTATCCGCCTTCTTGATTGTGTCGATGGAAATCATTACAAGGTAGTCTTTGATATCGGGTATCTGTGATTATACCCGCTCTCATTCGACTCCTCAATCTCACTGCATAATCAAAAGCACTTGCTAGGGTAGCAGGTTCTTTTACATCCACCTGCTGGCTTACTATAGGTGCCAGTCCTTTTATGAACATGTGTAAGGCCATGTCTTTCATTAGGGTCACCATATGCGCGTTGTAAGAATCGCCCTCATCTTCCATCGGAGCCTTTTCAGCACCGCTCAGCAATAGGTTTACATAAGAATAATATTCGCCCACTGGTTAGTATTGTTGTTGATGCACTTTCTGCAGCTTACTTCGATGATAAGTGACAGGTTTTCCGGTCGCGTACCTTTTTTTTAAATGGTTTATGAATGCCTAATGATTTTAAAACTCTTGGCCACTGTCACTGACACGTGCAGCGCCACGCAAATTTTGCAGGGCTGCCTTTTTATGGTTTTGAACCATAAAAATCTTTTTGTCGTCTCTGACCTAACATTCTCCATTTTTAATATCCTGTATAAAATCATTATTGGAGATTTTTTTTTCCATAAAATATAGGAATTGATTTAATTGTATTTTAAAAGGAATATTTCGCGTTAAGCGACTCCATTAGTGCTTCATCTACTGTCACGTGCGGCATCACCCTGATCGTTTTTATTCATTATTTTAGTCGAGCATTGTATAGTGCGCAGAGCGTGATTAGAGACTCTTTTTGCACCGAGAGAGAGTATCCGGCGCGGGCGTAGGGATTCGAAGGTTTTCCTACTGGTGCGCGCACACACGCACTATAACTATGCGTGCACTCGTGCCACTGGCTACGCCACGTGTATTGGTGTATCTATCACTAACAGTGTATGTGTATGAAATTGTATGGCTGTGCGGCAATGCAAGCGTTTACGCTAGACTGTATTGTATAGGCTATTTCTTTTTTCTGCGCAGATACAGTGCACGTATAATGAGTCTGTTTGGGCCACACCTTATTCATACACTTGCGGCTGGCTGTCAGTGTATTTATCAATTATAGAAACTGTACTATGCTGTAAACTTTTCCCGGCTTGTTTAACTGACTAGTTTGTGTGCACTTGTATATTCTTAACAATATTTTTATATGCATGTATGACAGAATGTACAATATATGAAGATGTGTATATTGTAAATTTTCATGAGTACATATATGTACAATCTTGAATTCTTATTTTTAAAAAAAGTGAATCAAAAATCACTATTAGTCATAGGTAAAAATCAATAATTGTATTGTTGCTACCCATATTATATTTAACTATTTTCTAGATTATTGTAAATGTTGATTATAAGTGTGTATTTGTGTATTATGCCTGGACTATTATATCCCGATTCTCTTGCAGGACTAGCGTTTACGTGCGGCAGCTCAAGCTATGGCGCACACTAGAATATATATTGGGCGTAGAAGTAGTTTTAAAGTACGCGGGCGTGTTTTTGTGTGATTTTTCAAAATAACAAGTGAACAAACGAGCAGCTAGAGACTAAACCACGCTTTGCTACCATTTTTTGTTAAATAGTTCTTTAAAATTATTTAACTTTTACTTCCAATGTTAATTAAAAGTTTGTGGACTTGAGTCTCTCGCTCAATTAGTAGCCGAGGAACCAGCAGTATGTCCAGCTACTTTTGTCCCCTCGCTTGAGAAAAAAAGAAGAAGAGAAAATGTGTGTCAGGAGGTTTCGAATTACATTCAGTTAAATTATTTTTTTTTCCGAATGTGTTATTGTTCCTGGTTTTAATTTGCATACATTCTTTATTGTTTGTGTATATTCTGGTTATATTTGTATTATTTGTATATATTCTTTATTGTTTCCTCCTATAATAATTGAAAGTATCTTTTCTCAAGTATAGATCCTATATACTCTTTATTAAATTACTACACACTTTGATTTGATTTACATTTATATTGTATTAAATAGTTTATCAGCAACAAAAAATAAGGGAAAGAAAACTAAAAACGAATAACTACACTCGATAAGCAGAGGCGAGCTACAAACTAAAACGCCACGCAAAGGAATGCTCCTAACGCGAACTTTTAGACTTCCTTTCATCTTTTAACATATTGAGCGAATGATGGAATCGGCCCTTGCTGAGTCTTGACTCCGCAGCTCACTTCGGTTGACACTCGACACTTCATAGAGCAACGAAGTACAGAGTCAGCTTTGCTAAATGGATGACTTTCACTAGGAAGACTCTTTTAAGAGGTTTACAATTTTATCACTGAAAGAAATACATTGAAAGAAATAAATTCATACAGAGATATATGAATAAAAGTTGTCACCTTACAATAAGTTTGTTTATTTATATGTATTAGGATGTCCGTTATTTACAAAGCAAAAATTTTTGATCATTTCACCTTTTTACACTCTTTGTTGCATCCAAATATAAAAATTCGTTGCCTGAAAACCAAATAATTTTAATGTGAACATGTGCCACCAGATTCATTTTGTTCTCCAATTTAAATAACACAAGATTTTAAAAATGTTGTTTTTAACCAAAAGTAAGAATAGATTTTCGTCGTTCTTTGCTTTGAAAAAATTACAATTTAATCTAGTACATGATTATCTAATGTAAAGCATTGAACCAATTTTTTTTGGCATTTATTATTTTTTAATACTATTTTTAAATACTATGAAAAAAATTTATTATCTTGTTTTTCAAAGATTTTTACTTTAAATAGCATGTAAAAAGCTTCTTTTCTCTTTTAAATCATCCAATTAAGGAAACTTTTTTTTTGGTCTATCAAATGGATCAGAATAATAGTTTTCGACGAATCTTTTTGCTTATAAAAAAGTAGTATTTTTAATATCCGGACCATCTTTCTTATTTTCTTCAAAAGATTGCTTCGATAGATTACTTTTGTTTATTGTCGTTATATGTGTCTAGGCTTACTACTTTATGACTTCCATCATAATTTAAAAACACTCATAATTGCGAAAGATCTTTTATTGCATGAAAGCATCTTTTAACCAGAAAATTATTTATCTCGTTCAAAACTAAATTACAAAAGAAAAAAAATTTATTATAATATGTGTGTACTTTACCGCTTTTTCGTAAATACATGTTCATAATTAAGTTATATACTTAAAATGATAGCTACGTAACTAATGTTATTGCGGCAATTGTATTACGATAACATAAATTTATTATACGGAGCAACCATTAAATGATGAACTACCGGTGGATTCTTACTTTTAGAATTGTAAATGTAATGTTCAAATTTTTTTTTTTTTTTATATTTAGGATAACCATTTTCTTGTCGTTTTCATGTTTCAGATATACAATATATATAAGTATATATACGATTGGCGTTTAGTCCCCATGCGTGCTCCGCGCGCCAACCCCTTAACTATAAAAATATGTAAACAATACTGTAAAAGTACGTCTGTTGTCTCACAAATTAACACAAGATCATCCAGTCTTATGAAAGTATCCCAGCTAATATCTTACTATGTGAAAATATTTTAACATACAAGTCAAAATTTTGAATGTCTCCAATGATAAAAGTGTATTGAAAATTTTTGTTGATAAGATTTCTTCGTTTATCTTTTATTTCGTTTTATAGTATATAGTTCTTCGCAGAAAATATATATGAAATTCGAAGTACTAACAGTTGACATAAAGAGTCAAAATTTTTTTCCTACACATATGGATTAATTAAAAGTTGTCAAAATTATGGATTATTGAATTATCATCCAAACATAGCGAAGAGTTCAGTTAAGGAACTCTCAACGCATCACAGTGGTACTTCCTAGGTGGTGCGGGTATCTACTGGTAATAGATAACTAATTATCAACTATGTAGGTTGCCGGATATGAGTTTCATAAACAACATTTTTTCTATCTTGACAACAATATAGTTGTTCCGTCAAAACAATTTTAATAATGACCCCCACATTTTCCCTGATGCCTGCAGGGTGGCCCTGGGTAGCAGAGGGCGGAGGGAGATGGCAAGAAACATCGTGGGTGGGGCGGAGCAGCAAATAATTTTGTTTTTGTTTTTTCAGAATACTGAAAAATAAGCAGAATTTTAAGTGATTTTGAAAGGGAGCTGTTGGGGTGGTAGCAAGGGGGGACGAGCTTGGGGCTCACCCTCTCTATGTCGAGGTAAAGCCGCTACATCCTCGATAAGGCGACGCCACCCTCTCCTCGTCTTGGCCAAGTCACCCTCTACTAGTCCAGGCAAGGTTGCGGCAAATAAAATTCCGACGATTTTCCGCACAAGTAGTGATTGACTTGCACAAGTGGCAGAAGTTGCCAGGAACGAGAGCAAGTCAATTACACGAGTGCACAATTCGTTTCACACAAATTGCGTACAAGACTTTCCGTTGGGGAAAATTAATTAATGCTCCAAGTAATTCCAGATACCAAATAAATTATTTGTACCACTGAATTATTAATACTTACACTTTAAAATCGACACTTATTAACTATGCATGCATATGGATACTTTCTTATTGGTGACGCAATTTTATACTTAGTAAAAAATTGTACCAGTTTTTCATCTATGAATAATACGGAAAAACAATTCACGATAAAGGATGTGCACAGTCCACGGGAGAAAAATCCCGAGAAACATCGAACCGATTCAATAAGTAAAAATGACGAGCTAATTTCTGAGATCAGATTACTGTTACACGTAAAAAAAAAAGGTTTTTGTAATACTAGACTGTCACTATTACACTTACAAAACTTTAGTGTAAAAAAAAACCATTTATGGGCGTTCAAAGCCTACTTAACTCCCTAGGTACATGATGTACCATTGTTCAAAGTACATAAAAACTATGTATGAGATTGCGCTCAGCCATAATTTTAACACTGTTCGTAAATTTAGCTAGGCCAAGGTTTGACAACCGATGGTATCTTGGCTCGGCAACAATTTAACCAATGTTCGTATTTTGACTCAGCCGAGATTTATGCACCGTTCGTATCTTAGCTCGACCACGACTAACACTTGACTCAGTTGAGATTTGGACGCTGTTCGTATTTTAGCTCAGCCTCGATCCGACAAATGATCGTATCTTGGCTCGGCTACGATACAACAAAAGATTGAATTTTGGCTAAGGCAAGATTTGACCGCCGATCGTATCTTAGCCTTGGAGACGATTTGACCAATGATAGTATTTTTGCTTAGCTATGATATGATGAAAGTTGGAAATAAGACTGGCCAAAAATTGACTACCGTCAGTACTTTAGATTGGCCAAGATTTACCACCATTTGTATCGTGGCTCGGCCAAGATTTGAGAACAGTTCGTATTTTGGCTTAGCCAACGTTAAACCACTGTCGGTACTTGACTCAGCCGAGATTTAACCACCATTTGTATTTTGACTCAGCCAAGCTTAATCCACTGTTGGTACTTGGCTCGGCCAAGATTTAAACACCATTCGTCTTTTGGCTAGACCATGATTTTGACACCGTTTTTACTCTGGCTCGGCCCCAATATAACCAATGGTAGAAATCTGGCTAAGCTAAGCTTTGCCCACCGATCGTATCTTGGCTTAGCTATGACTTGACCAATTTTTGTATTTTGGCTTGGCCTAGATATAACGAATGTTGATATTTAAATCGGCAAAACATAGACCACGGTTCGTTCTCCGGCTCGACCAAGATTTACCACTGTTTGTACAGTTGCTTGGCTAAGATTAAACTTCTGTTAGTTTGTATTTTGGCTCCGACAATATTTTACCACTGTTCGTATCGTGGCTCGGCTAAAAGTAGACCACTATCGGTACTTTGCTTGGCTGGGATTTGACCACCGTTTGTATTTTGGCTCAGCCACGGTTGAACCACTGTTGGTATTTGGCTTACCAAGATCTGAGCACCGTTTGTATTTTGGCTGGGCAAAAATTTTTCCACCGTTTGTATTCTGGCTAAGCCCCCCACTGTTCGTATCTTAGCTCGACTACGATTGTACTATGGTTCGTATGTTGGCTCGGCTAAGATTGAACCACCAGAGGTACTTGGCTCAGCCAAGATTTGGAAACTGTTCGTATCTCGGGTCGGCCATTATTTAACTACGTTTTTTTCTTTGGATTTACTTAAATTTAGCAAATTTCCATATGTTGGTTCGGCTGATATTCGATGACTGTCTACATTAAGGCTCTTTCCAGAGCACAACACATTTATTCAATATTTGGTGAGGACTAGCTGGACAGTTGGCAGGTATTGCCTGAGCAATTGAAGGGAGCTCTGAAGGAACTCACACACACGGTCGTATACACAGGTCTGGAAACTTCAGTGCTTTTCGGTTCTGGGGGATGACATCAAAAGTGTTTTGTTCTATTATTCTCAAAGCAGCCAACTGAAGCGCTGCCAGGTAGACTACCGATGGGTTATATGCAGGTGCACTATGCGGGATTGCAGATGCTTCAGGCGGGAAAGTAATGGTGCATTCTGACGGTACGCTTATAGCAGCTTAATAGACACCGAAATTTCAAATGCCAGCACATATTCCTAGTAGACGCAACGATCTTAGTTATCTGGCTGACATTTGAATTAATATGCTCGACAACTATATTGACGTAATAGACACGAATGCTCATACTTTTTAATTCATATTTCAAAGTTTGTAGCATACATTATGAACTATTATTTCTTTTAATGAATAGAACACGGCATCTATACTCGATTTTTTTAAACATAACTATTTTTAAGCATGTGTGTGTGTGTGCAATGGCAGTAAGTTAGATTTTATTTATTTTTTCAGTAGTAAATAAGTTATTCATCACATTAAAAAATTATATTGCTAAACTTTTTATTTCAAGACAGATAAAAAATTTTCTGCACTGTATGCTCCCACTCGATCTACACTAAGAGTTTCCGTACTAAGATCCCGCTAGTCCACAGAGAGTAGAAGAAATTTAAATGTCACGTAATTAATGTTTTTTTTTAAGTTTTAAAAGGTGTTTATTTAATTATTTAATTGTTTGCGTCTTTTATAAGTTTTATTATGATAACGTTGGTTCTTATATCGTGCACTTATTGACTAGTCCATCTTCATAAGAAATGGAAGATACGAATATGAACTGCTTATTTTGTCTACGAATGGTCGATGCAAAGATTTGGAATTCATTTAATAATTTAAATGGACGTTTACAATTATCATCTCCACCGAAAAGCTTATGCCCGCAAGCTTAGAATTTGTTTATTTACTTGATGAAACTTGAAAATGTGTACATACATTAAGGGTAAGTAGTACAAGATGTTTCAAAAAATTACTTCACACTGCAAATCTAATGATAACCTTGAGAGATGGTCAGAGTAGTGATGTTAATTGATAAGTGAAGAAGTATTTACGTTAAATAGCTTATGCGTTACGAATTCCCTGTTTTACCGTTACTTAATTATTAATGCCTGCAGTCTGCGTAGTTCCTAGCTGCAAACGTGGATCAGCAAAAAAAAGGTAGAATATGCTTTGTTCAAGGTACCTAAAAAACTGTGTATATGTCCGTGCTCGGCCATGATTTTGACACCCTTTCTATTTTGGCTCAGCAAAAATTTGACCACAGTTCTTATTTTGGCATGGCCAAGATTAACCCACCGAAGATACTTGGCTCGGCCAAGATTTGACAACCGTTCGTAGTTTGGATTGGTCAAGATTTGACCACCGTTCGTGGCATGGCTAGGCCACGATGTAACAAAAGGTAGAATTTAAGGTAAGCAAAGATTTGATTATCGATTGTATCTTGGCTTGGCAACGATTTAACCAGTGCTACTGTTTTGGCTTGGCTTATAACAAATGTTGGTATTTAAATCTGCCACTGTTCCTACTTTAGCGTGACCAAGATTTGGACACCATTCGTATTGTGGCTCGGCTAATATGAAAATTCTATTGATATCTGATTAGGTCCAGATTCGAACACTGTTCTAACATTATTCTGCGAGTACCTGACAAACGTTCGTATTTTAAGCTAGGCCACGATTTGACCACAGCTCCTCTTAATCTTGATTTAAGCACCTTTCGTATCTTGGCTTATTCACGATCCAAAAAATGTTCGTATTTGTGCTCGGCCATGACAAAACCAAAGATAGAATTTTTGCTTAACTAAGATTTGACCAGTGCTTGTATTTTGGCTCTGCTACTATCTGACAGATGTTTGTATTTTAGTTTAGCCACAATACAACCAAAGATGAAATCTTTACTTGGCCAGGATATGAAGAAAGTTTGAATTTGGGCTACGCCAATATTTGATCCCCGATCGTATCGCCACGAGGCTTGGCCACGATTCGACCACCGTTCGTATCCTGGCTCAGTCAAGATTTAAACACCGTTAGTATGTTGGCTCGACTAATATGTAACTTTCGTTGGAATTTGTCTCGACCACGATATAACTAATGCTGGTATTTACTTGACTCGATTACGATTTGAAAAATGTTCCTATTTTTATTTGGCCAAGATTTGACCACTGTTCGTATATCGGATTGGCCACGATTTAACCTACATTTGTATCGTGGCTTGGCTACGTTATTTACTATGTTCAAATTTTATCTAGCTGAATATTTGATCACTGATATTCGTATTGTGTCTTGGACAAGATCGAGGCCCTATTGGTACTTGGCTTAGCCAAGATTTGACAACTATTCATATTTTGGCTTGGCCAAGATTAAACCGCTATTCGTATCCTGGCTCGACTACGATTCCAACAAAGTTCGTATTTTGGCTCGGCCACGATATGACCAATGTTAGTATTCAATTAGCTTGATCACGATTCGATTAATGTTTGTATTTTATCTCGGCCTAGATTTGACCACCATTCTTATCTTGGCTTGGCAACGATCTTACCAATGTTCGTATTTTGGCTTGACCTAGATATGACGAATGTTGGTATTTAAATCGGCCAAAAATAGAACGCTGTTTGTACTTTGGCTCGGCCAAGATCTACCACCGTCCGCATTGTGGCTCAGCTGAGATAAAAATCTTTCTGATATTGAATCAAGCTACGATTCGACCACTGTTCTAACGTTAGTTCGGCCAGGATCTGACAAACATTCGTATTTTGGCATGGTCACAATATAACCAAAGTTAGAATTACTGCTAGTCCACAATTTAACCACAATTCGTATTTTGGCTCGGCAAAGATTTTAGCACCATTTGTAAATTGGTTTGGCTAAGAATGGACCACTGTTTGTATTTTATTCTGACAAGATTTTACCATAGTTCATAATTTCACTCGGCCACGATTTGACCAAAGTTTGTTTTTCAGCGTGGCCAAGATTTGGTCATTGTTCCAGTCTTAGGCTCAGTCAAACAGCAATTTTAAGTGGCATTGATTTAGAAAAGATTCTTTTAAATGTCTAGATTTTGTTCTCGCTAGTTTCTTGCGTGTGATAAATATTTTAGAAAAACGGATTTCTTGCAAATCTGAATACATATTGAAAATATAAAAATATGATGTAGATGCATTCAAAAATTTTTAGAAGAATTGAATGATTATGATTTTTTAATTGGACTATATGCCTAAGCCGACTTTTAGGAAGAACTGAGAGTGATTTTCGCTAGTTTTTTACGTTTAAAAAAAGTTGCTGCTTATAAATTAGCAAAAAGTAATCTATAAATAATCTATAAAAATAAAAAAATCGCTTTATAAAATTCGATTCTTACATATCTATACCTTAATTTAAACGTCAAATAAAACTAATGGACAAAGAGCTGTTATTCCAAAACAACAGTCAAGCATAAATCAATTGCAATAGATTTAGCAGTGAGAGAGATAAATGATTTTCGGGGATAATATTAGATTTTCTTTCGTACATGTACGTACTATCCATGAATAATAATGGTACTGTTTTATTGCTTACTGACACTTTTTTGCTACTAGTAAAATTTTTAATGACTTATGGATTATATTTCAATTAAATACAAAATGATTGAAAAATTCTTTTAAAGCTGACATTAAAGTGTTTTACAATTCGTTTTTCCAATAATCCCCTTAAATGGTACATCTCAATATAATTAAAGCAGCCAAGATCTAATTTTCGGATTGTCAACATCTTTTTCAGTTGACGAAAATAAAATTGCGTTCTTAAAATGAAATCACAGCTATTGGGATACATTACATTTACAGGTAGCAAGTGTATGAAACCTTTTTTACTACGAATTTTTAACGTTTTCCTATAGATATAGGTTAAAGCTGCTATTTAATTATACTCCCGTACTAATCCTACTATTCCCTAGACTTTGCACTCTTTATTTACGGAGGCACCAAGTATAAATTTCAACACAGGCTTGAGCTTGCTTGGTATGAAGTCAATACGTATGCAAGAGTGGGTGCAATGTGATTGCACACGCACACGCTTAAACATAATTCTTTACGAAAAATCGAGTATAGAAGCCGCATTCTATATATTTAATATTAAACAATCAAACAAGTTATAGTTCGGGAGTTTAATTAAATTGGAATGAATTCTGGCACACAATTGAAATAAAAATGCCAATCTTGCCTTTAAGTTTATACATGCGTATCAGTGCAAGTGTTAGACGTGATTGTATGCAGATAGATCGCTAGCGCTCTACACTGACTAGTCCCAGCTAGTGGTCGCGGACGAAACAAATACCATCCTTTTTCTCCTATCTTCCAAAGCTTTCCTTCCCTACACTTTGCGCTCTTTATTAGCGGAGGCACCAAGTATGAATTGAAACAGAGGCTTGAACTTGCTTGGTATGAGGTCAATGCATATGCATGTGTGCGTGCAATGTAATTGCACTCACACACACACGCTTAAAAATAATCCTGATCGAAAAATCGTGTATAATAGCAGCGTTCTATATATTAAATATTGAATGATCGAACAAGTTGTAGTACGGGAAACCAATTAAATTGGAATGAATTCTGGCATATCAATCTTGCCCTTACGGTTATGTTCGCGTATCAGTGCAAGTGTTAGACGTGTTTGTATCTAGCTAGATCGCTAGCGCGCTACACTGACGAGTCCCAGCTAGCTGTCGAGGACGAAACGAAACCCCTCCTTTTCTCCAATCTTTCAAATTTTTTCTTCCCTGCACTTCCCACTCTTTATTAACGGAGGCACCAAGTATGAATTTCAACAGAGTTTTGAACTTGCTTGGTATGAAGTCAATGCGTATGCATGTGTGGGTGCAATGTGATTGCACACACACGCTTAAGAATAATTCTGTTCGAAAAATCGAGTATAGAAGCCGCGTTCTATATATTTAAAACTGCTATGTTATGCTTTTTAGCTTGAGTTTCTATGAATAATAATTCACCTTTTATACTTAATACATTAACGTCATCGGTGTGTGCATATGCGGGCACGATTTTTCGCATGATGTACTGCAGGTAACGAAAGAGTTTAAGGGTCTTACTCTCTGCCTTTGTCTTCCTTACGTAGCATATAAAAATTGGCCCTCGTACCAGCGCTCCCGAAAGTGCATGGAAATAAGTTTGGATTAGCAGCGAGTCCAAACACATGGTCAGCTGCATACTCCACTGCTTGGGATTGATGCCTGTCCAGTACAGGGCGTGCTACAGGCCCTGTAGCTCAGCGTGTTGAAAGTGGAAACCCAAACATATGCTAAAGTGTTAGATTAAGATGTAACAATGTGCAGTGGCTCGGTCAGCTAGGCCGTAGGTCGGCACGCTGGTGACCGCTGTTTGATTCCCGGCCAGTGCAACTTTTTTGAATAAGCTCCTCTGTAAATTTTTGGATGTGCTTTCTATCGATAAAAACATCCCAAATAATCACTTAAGCGGGCTACATATGCATATGTATGTAAGAATGGACACACCCATATGTATATATTTATATATAGGAGCATTCCACTTCAAGTGAAACGATTGACCAAAAATTTTGTTTCAAACCTCTGGAATTTAGTAGTACTATGGAAGAATACAAAGATACAATACCTATATTTTCTTTCCGCCATATTTGATCCGCGATTTTAAATTTAGCAAATTTAACTCCAGATTCGTTATCAGCGACCCCAAAAACCCCCGTCCACCAAATTTGGTACAAATCGGTTAATTTTTGAAGATTTTGTCCGCCATCTTGTATCTGCCATTTTTAATTTGGCAAATCTAACTCCAGATTCGTAATCAACGACCCCTAAAACCCCTGTACATTAAATTTAGTACAAATCGGTTGATTTTTGAAAATTTTGTCTACCATCTTGTATCCGCCGTTTTGAATTTGGCAAATCTGACTCCAGATTCGTAGTCAACAACCCCAAAAATCCCCATACACCAAATTTGGTACGAATCAGTTAATTTTTAAAAATTTTGTCTGCCATCTTGTATACGCCATTTTAAATTTGGCAAATCTAACTTCAGATTCATAATCAGCGACCTTAAAAACCCCTGTACAATAAAATAAGTACAAATCGGTTGATTTTTGAAAATTTTGTCGGCCATCTTGGATCCGCCATTTTTAATTTGGCAAATATAACTTGAGATTCGTAATAACGACCAAAAAAACACCCGTACGCCAAATTTTGTACAAATTAGTTGACTTAATCCACGATTTTATGTATACACAATAACGTGACTATCGAAATTCGCTATGTATATACGTAAAAAACATATATATACAAAGTCGTCACAGGACTGAGAGAAATGGATTTTTGTAGGTTATGGTCTTAGAAGTAAAATAAGCCCAAAAACGTTTATTTTGGTTGAATATTTGTGGAACGCACGAATTTAATGCAATTTTCCTACTTTTCAGACCACTGTGCGACGCACAGTAGGCTGTTTCAGGTTTTAAGTGTCAAAAAACCTAATATCATTCGAAGAAAAAAAAAAAATCAACAAATTTTTCTTAGAGATAAGAGCTCAGATGATGTCATATACAGGAAAAATGTTAAAAATCTCGGACCAATTAATCCTAACCTCAAATTATTAAAGAAACTTCAACAACGGAAAAGAATTCTGCCAAACAATCATTTATATGACTTACTAACCTCTATAACACAAGTTCCTTTAACATAGATTACTAATCTCACTAAGTATTTAATATAATACTATCTGAAATAACCACAAAGTGAGAAATTTCGGGTTTTAAGTGTCAGAAACCGAAAATCTTGCAAAGGAAAAGACAAATCAAAAAATTTTTTTTGAAGCTTAGAGCTTAGATGATGTAGGATACAGGAAAAATATTAAGAATCTTAGACCATTTCAAATTATTAAAAAAACTCTGAATACAGAAGAATTCTGCCAAAAAACCATAAGTACGACTTACTAACCTATATACCTTTCGTTTTTCAAATATCCATCTTAAACACTAATTATTTGATAATATACAATCTATCATGAGTAAAAAGTACAAAATATTTGATTTTGAGAGTCAACAAAGTAATATCTTGAGAAAAATTAATAAAAAATTGTTAGTTTTTACTATCCTCTTTTCCTCTTTAAGATATTAGGTTTCTGACACTTAAAACCCAAGATTTCTCAATTTGAGGTTATGTTAGATAGTAGAATATCAAATACTTAGTCAGATAAGTAATCTATGTTAAAGAAACAGGAGTTATAAAGGTTAGTAAGTCATGTTAATGATTGTTCGGAAAAATTATTTTCCGTTTTTAAAGTTTCTTTAATAATTTAAGGTTCGTATTTAACGGTCTGAGATTTTCAATATTTTTCCTGTATTGTACATCATCTAAGCTTCAAGCTTCAGAAAAGATTTTTTGATTTCCTTTTTTTCTTTGAAAATATGAGGTTGCTGACACTTAAAACCCGAAATTTCTCATTTTAAGGTTATATTAGATAGAATTATATCAAATACTTCGTAAGATTAGTAATATATGCGCAATAAACGTGAGTTATAGAGGCTAGTAAGTCATATTAATGATTGTTTGGCAAAATTATCATCTGTTTTTGGAGTTTCCTCAATAATATAAGGTAAGGATTTAACGGTCTAAGATTTTAAATGTTTTCCTATATTATACATCATCTGAGCTTCAAGCTTCAAAAAAAATGTTTTTTTATTCCCTTTTTCTTCGTAAGATTTAGGTTTGCGACACTCAAAGTCAGGAATTTCTCACTTGACGGTTATGTTTGATAGTATTATTTCAAATAATTAGTGCAATTAGTAATCTATGTTTAAAAAACGTAAGTTATAGAGGTTAGTAAGTCATAATTATGATTATTTGGCAAAATTATTTCCTGTTTCCGAAGTTTCATTAATAATTCAAAGTTATGATTTAACAGTCCGAGATTTCTAATATTTTTCCTGTATTTTACATCATCTAAACTATGAGCTGCAAAAAAAAATTTTAATGTCTTTTTTTCCTTTGTAAGATATTAGGTTTTTGGCACTCAAAACCCGAATTTTCTTACTGTAAGGTTATGTTAGATAGTATTACATTAAATACCGGGTAAGATTAGTAATCTATGTTCAAAAAACGTGAGTTACAGAGGTTAGTAAGTAATATTAATAAATGTTTGGAAAAATTATTTTCCATTTTTGAAGTTTCTTTTATAATTCAAGGTTAGGATTTAACGGTCTCAGATTTTTATTATTTTTTCTGTAGTTAACATCATCTAAACTTTTAGCTTCGAAAAAATTTTTTATTTCTCTTTCTCTTCGTAGGATATAAGGTTTCTGACACTTAAAACCCAAAATCTCTCACTTTAAGGTTATGTTAGATAGTAATATATTACATTATTAGTGATATTTGTAATCTTTGTAATAAAAACTTGGGTAAAAGAGGTCAGCAAGTCATATTAATATTTATTTTCTTTTTTAAAATGTCTTCAATAATTTGAGGTTAGGATTCTATGTCTATGATTTGAAATATCTTTTCTGTATTTTAATCATCTAAACTGTAAGCTTCAATAAAATTTTTTTTTTTATTTTTTCTCTTCCTTTGTAAGATTTTAGGTTTCTGACCCCCAAAACCCTAATTTTCTAACTTTAAGCTTATGTTAGATAGTATTTTATCAAAAACTTAGTAAGATTAGGTAGAGGTTATTAAGTCATATAGATGATTGTTTGGCATAATTAGCTACTGTTTAAAATGTTTCTGTAATAATTTGAGGTTAGGATTTAACCGTCTAAGATTTTTGATATTTTCCATGTATATTACCGTACTAAGCTTGAAACTTCATGAAAAATTTTGATTTCTTCTTTTCTTTTAAAAATATAAGGTTTCTGACACTTATGACCCGCAATTCCTCACTTTGAGGTTATGTAAGATAGTATTATATAAAGTCTTAGTAATATTAGTAATCTATGTACAAAAAACGTGAGTTATAAAGGTTAGTGAAACATATTTCTGATTGTTTGGTGAAATTATTTTTCGTTTTAAAACTTTCTTTAATAATTTGTGATTAGGATTTAACAATCTGAGATTTTAAATATTTTTCCTGTATTGAACATCATCTGAGCCGTAAGCTCCAATAATAATTTTCCGAATTTCTCTATTTCTTCGTAAGATGATAGGTTTCTGACACTTACAACCCGAAATTTCACATTTTAATATTTTTTGGGATAGAAATATATTAAATACTCAGCGAGATTAGTAATCAATGTTCAAGAAACGTGAGTGATACATGTTAGTAAGTAATATTAATGATATTTTTGTAAAATTATATTCTGGTTTTAAAGTTTTTTTAATGATTTAAGATTAGGGTTTGACGGTCTGAGATTAGAGATATTTTTCCTGTATTCTACATCATCTGACCTGTAAGCTACAAAAAAATTTTCATTATTTTCTCTTTTTCATTGTAAGATTTTAGGTTTCTGACACACAAAACCCGAAATTTCTAGCTTTAAGCTTATGTAAGATAGTATTATATCATATACTTATTTAGTATAGTAATCTGTTTCCATAAAACGTAAGTTATAGAGGTCAATAATTCATATAAATGATTGTTTGGCAAAACTATTTTCCGTTATTAAAGTTTCTTTAATAATTTGAGATTAAGATTTAACGGTCCGAGATTTTTAATACCTTCCTGTAATCAACATTATCTAAGCTCTAAGCTCCGAAAAAATGTTTTTTATTTCATCTTTTTCTTGGTAGGATATTAGGTTACTATCACTTACAATCCGAAATTTCTCACTTTAAAGTTATTTCAGGTAGAAATATATATCAAATACTTAGCGAGATTAGTAATCTATTTTAAAGGAACGTGAGTTATAGATGTTAGTGAGTTATATCAATGATATTTTTGCAAAACTATTTTCTGGTTTTAAGGTTTTTTTAATAATTCGAGTTTAGGATTTCACAGTCTAAGATTTTTTTTTTTTCTGTTTCTACATCGTCTGAACTTCGAGCTTTATAAAAAATTTTGTTTCTTATTTTTCTTTGTAAGATTTTAGGTTTCTGACACCTAAAACTCAAAATTTCTTATTTGAGGTTATGTTAGATTGTGATATATCAATTTTTTAGTCAGATTAGTAATCTGTGTTCAAAAAACGTAATTTATAGAAGTGAGTAAGTTTTATAAATATTTGTTTTGCATTTATTTTCCGTTAGTGAGGTTTCTTTATTAATTCGAGGTTAGAATATAATGGTTCGAGATTTTTAATATCTATTTTTCATTCTACATCATATAAGCAGTAAGCGCCAATAAATTTTTTATTATTTCCTCTTTCTCTTCGTAAGATATTAGGTTTCTGACACTTAAAATCCGAATTTTATCACTTTAAGCTTATGTTAGATAGTATTATATAAAATACTTAGTGTGATTAGAAATCTACGTTCAAAAAAAGTCAGTTATAGAGACTAGTAAGTCATATTGATAAATGTTTGGAAAAATTATTCTTCATTTTTGAAGTTTTTTTCATAATTTAAGGTTAGGATTTAACGGTTTCAGATTTTTATTATTTTTTCAGTACTTAACATCATCTGAGCTTTCAGCTTCGAAAAAATGTTTTTTTTTTTCTCTTTCTCTTCGTAGGATATAAGGTTTCTGACACTTAAAACCAAAAACTTCTCACATTTAGGTCATGTTAGATAGTAATATATCAAATTGTTAGTGATATTTAAAATCTTTGTAATTAAAACGTGAGTAAGAGAGGTCTGCAAGTCATATTAATGATTATTTGGAAAATTTATTGTCCTTTTTTGAAATGTCTTTAATCATTTGAGGTTCGGAATAAATTTCTTAGATTTAAAATATCTTTTCTGTATGAGAATTATCTAAACTGTAAGCTTCAATAAAAAATTTTCTATTTTTTATTTTCCTTTGTAAGATTTTAGGTTTCTGACCCCCAAAACCCTAATTTTCTAACTTTAAGCTTATGTTAGATAGTATTTTATCAAAAACTTAGTAAGATTAGAACCCTAATTTTCTAACTTTAAGCTTATGTTAGATAGTATTTTATCAAAAACTTAGTAAGATTAGTAATAAATGTTTAAGAAACGTGAGTTGTAGAGGTTATTAAGTCATATAGATGATTTTTTGGCAACATTAACTACTGTTTTTGATGTTTCTGTAATAATTTGAGGTTTGCATCTAACGGTCTACGATTTTTGATATTTTCCCTGTATATTACCTTATCTAAGCTTGAAGCTTTATAAAAATTGTTTTATTTCCTCTTTTCTTTTAAAAATATAAGGTTTCTGACACTTGCAACCCCAAATATCACACTTTGAGGTTATGTTAGACTGTATTATATCAAATACTTAGTCAGATTAGTAATCTGTGTTTAAAAAACGTAAGTTATAGAGGTTAATAAGGCATATAAACGATTGTTTAGCAAAATTTTTTATCGTTTTTGAAGTTTCTTTAATAATATAAACTAAGGATTTAACGATCTAAGATTTTAAATATTTTTCCTGTATTCAACATCATCTGAGCTGTAAGCTCCAATGAAAATTTTTTAATTTTTTTTTTTTTGTGAGATGATAGGTTTCTGACAATTATAACCCGCAATTCCTTACTTTAAGGTTATGTAAGATAGTATTATATAAATTCTTGGTAATATTAGTAATCTATGTTGAGAAAACGTGAGTTATAGAGGTTAGTAAGTCATATTACTGATTGTTTAACACAATTATTTTCGATACTAAAGTTTCTTAAATAATGTAAGGTTGGGATTCAAAAGTCGCGGATTTTGAATATTTCTTCTGTCTACATCATCTTAGATTTCAGCTACAAAAAAAAAGTTTCTAATTTCCTCTTTTCCTTCGTAGGATATCATGTTTCTGACACTTAAAACCCGAAATTTCTCACTTTAGGGTTATGTTAGATAGTATTATATCGAAAACTTAGTAAAATTAGTAATCTGTTTTTAAAAACGTAAGTTCTAGAGGTTAATAAGTCATATAAATGATTGTTTGGCAAAATTATTTTCCGGTTTTTAAAGTTTCTTTAATAATTTAAGGTTAGGACTAAACAGTCTCAGATTTTTAATATTTTTTCTATATTTTACATTATCTGAGCCTCAAGCCCCAAAAAAAATTTTGATTCTCTCTTTTCGTTCGCAAGTTTTTAGGTTTCTGACAAAAAAACCCGAAATCCCTCACATTGAGGTTATGTTAGATAGTATTACATCAAATTCTTGATAAAATTTGTAATCTGTATTCACAAAACGAAAGTTATAGAGATTAATAAGTCATATAAATGATTGATTGGCAGAATTATTTTCCGTTTTTAAAGTTTCTTTAATAATTTGTGATTAGGATTTAACGGTATGAGATTTTAAATATTTTTCCTGTATTTAACATCATCTGAGCCGTAAGCTTCAATAATCATTTTCTGGATTTCTCTATTTCTCTGTAAGACGATAGGTTTCTGACACTTATAACCCGAAATTTATCACTTTAAGGTTATTTTAGATAGTATTATATCAATTTTTAGTAAAATAAGTAGGTTATGTCCAGAAAACGTTAGTAATAGAGGTTAGTAAAACATATTACTGATTGTTTGGCAAAATTGTGTTTCGTTTTAAAAGTGTCTTTAATAATTTGAGGTTAGGATTCAACGGTCTTAAATTTTTAATATTTTATTTGTATTTTATATCATCTGAGCTTTCAGCTTCAAAAATAAGTTTTTGATTTCCTCTGTTTCTTCGTAAAATATTGGGTTTTTTACACTTAAAACCCGAAATTTCTCACTTTAAGGTTATGTTAGATCGTATTATGTTAAATACTTAGTCTTATTAGTAATCTCTGTTCAAAGAACGTTAGTTTTAGAGGTTAGTAAGTCACTCAGGTTTCTTTTGATAATTTAAAGTTAGGATCTAACGGTCTAAGGTTTTAAATATCTTTTCTGCATTCTACAGCATATAAGCTGTAAAATTCAAAAAAAATTTTTCATAATATGTTTTCTTCGTCATATTTTAGGATTCTTACTCTTATACCCTGAATATTCTTACTATGAGGTTATGATAGATAGTAATACATCAAATTCTCAGTAATATAAGTATTTTATACTCAAGAAACGCGAGTTATAGAGGTTAGAGCGTCTTAAAAATGTATTTTTGGCAAAATTTTTTTCCGTTTTTAAAGTTTCTTTTAAAATTAAGGTTAGAATTTAACGGTTTCTGGTTTTAAATTTTTTGTTTGTATTTTACATCATCTAAGCTTTAAGCGTTACAAAAAAATTTATTTATTACTTCTTTTCCTTTGTAAGATTTCAGGTTTCTGACACATAAAATACAACATCTCTCGTTTTACACTTAGTAAGATTAGTAATCTATGTTCAAAAAACGTGAGTTATAGAAGTTAGCAAGTCTTAATGGTGATTATTTGGCGGAATTATTTTACGTTTTCAAAGTTTCTTTAATAATTTAAGGTTAGGATTTAACGGTCTAAGATTTTATTCATTTTTTCTCTATTTAACATTATATGAGCTGTAAGCTTCAATAAATTTTTCATCATAGCCTTTTTTTCTTCCTGAGATTTTAGGTTTCTGACACTTAAAACCTAAAATTTCTCGCATTCAAGTTATGTTAGATAGTAGTATATCAGAAACTCAGTGAGATGAGTTATCTATACTCAAAAAACGTAAGTTATAGAGGATAGAAAGTCATATTAAAGTTTGTTTGGCAAAATTATGTTTTGTTTTTAAAGTTTCTTTAATAATTTAAGATAAAGATCTAACGGACCGAGATTTTAAATACCTTCCTGTATTCAACATCATCTAAGCATTCAGCTCCGAAAAAATATTTTTCATTCCATCTTTTCCTTCGTAGAATATTAGGTTACCGACACTTATAACCCGTAATTTCTCACTTTAAGGTTATGTAAAATAGTAATATATGAAATACTTAGTGACATTAGTAATCTATGTTTGAAGAACGTGAGATATATAGGTTTTTCAGTCGTATAGATGATTATTTGGCAAAATTATTTTCCGTTTTTGAATTTTCTCTAATAATTTAACGTTAGTATTTAACGAAGTGAGCATTTAATATTTGTCCTGTATATCACATCAACTTAGCTTGAAGCTCAAAAAACAAATTTTAATCCTCTTTTTCTTTGTTGAATATTAGGTTTCTGAAACTAAATCCCAAAATTTCTCACTTTAAGGTTGTGTTAGATAGTGTTGTAACAAATACATAGTAAGATCAGTAATCTTTGTTCAAATAACGTAAGTTATAGATGTAAGCTATTCATATTAATGATTAGTGGCAAAATTATTTTCCATTTTTGATGGTTCTTTAATAATTTAAGGTTAAAATCTAACAATCTGAGATTTAAATATGTTTTTAGGATTCTACATCATATAAGCTGTAATCTCCAATAAATTTTTAATTATTTTTGCCTTTCCTTCGTAAGATATTATGTTTCTGACATTTGAAACCCGAATATTTTCACTTCAAGGTTATGTTAGATAATGTTTTATCAAGTACCTAGTGAGATTAGTAATCTATGTTTAGAAAACGTAGGTTATAGAGGTTGATAAGTTATATTCATGTTTGTTTGGCAAAATTATTTTCCGATTTTGAGGTTCCTTTATTGATTTGTGGTTAGGATCTAACGGTCCAAGATTTTTAATATATTTTCTGTATTCAACATCATCTGAGTTTGAAGCTCCAAGAAAATATTTTTATTTCCTCTTTTCCTTCGTAAGATATTGGGTTTCTAACACTTGAAACCCGAAATTTCTCACTCTGAGGTTATGTTAGATAGTATTATATCAAATACTTAGTGAAATTAGTAATCTTTGTTCGAAGAACGTGAGTTATAGAGGTTTTTCAGTCATATTGATGATTATTCGGCAAAATTACTTTCCGTTTTTGAATTTTCTCTAATAATTTAAGGTTAGGATTTAACGATGTAAGCTTTTAATATTTGTCCTGTATATTACATCAACTTAGCTTGAAGCTCTAAAAAAAATTTTTAATCCTCTTTTTCTTCGTACAATATTGGGTTTCTGAAACTAAAACCCAAATTTTCTAGCTTTAAGTTGTGTTAGATAGTATTGTATCGAATACTTGGTAAGATTAGTAATCTTTGTTCAAATGACGTAAGTTATAGATGTAAGTTATTCATATTAATGATTGGTGGCTAAATTATTTTCCATTTTTAATGGTTCTTTAATAATTTAAGGTAAGAATCTAACGGTCTGAGATTTTAATATCTTTTCAGTATTCTACATCATATAAGCTGTAATCTCCAATAAATTTTATATTATTTTTGGTTTTCCTTCGTAAGATATTATGTTTATGACACTTAAAACTTAAATTTTCTCACTTCAAATTTATGTTAGATAATATTCTATCAAGTACCTAGTGAGATTAGTAATCTATGTTTATGAAGCGTAAGTTATAGAGGTTAATAAGTCATAATAATGTTTGTTTGGCAAAATTATCTTCCGTTTTTGAAGTTTCTTTAATCATTTGAGATTAAGATTTAACGGTCCGAGATTTTTAATACCTTACTGTATTCAACATTATCTAAGCTCTAAGCTCCGAAAAAATGTTTTATATTTCATCTTTTTCTTGGTCGAATTTTAGGTTACTTGCACTAACAACCTGAAATTTCTCACTTTAATGTTATTTAAGATAGAAATATATCAAATACTTAGCGAGATTAGTAATCTATTTTAAATGAACGTGAGTTATACATGTTAGTGAGTCATATTAATGATAATTTTGCAAAATTATTTTCTGGTTTTAAGGTTTCTTTAATAATTCGAGTTTGGGATTCAACAGTCAAAGATTTTTTTTTTTCTGTTTCTACATCATCTAAGCTTCGAGCTTTATAAAAAAATTTTTTTTTAATTTTCCTTCGTAAGATTTTAGTTTTAAGACACATAAAACACAAAATTTCTCATTTTAAGGTTATGTTGGATGGTATCATATCAAATACTTAGTAAGATTAGTAATCTATATTTAAAAAACGTGAGTTATAGAGGTTAGTAACATATATTAAAGATTTTTTGGCAAAATTTTTCTCCGCTTCTTTAATAATTAAAGGTTAGGACTTATCGATCTAATATTTTTAATATTTTTTCTGTGTTGTCAATCATTCGAGCTGTGAGCTCCAGTAAAAAGTTTTTTATTTCCTTTTTTCCTTTGTAAGATTTTAGGTTTCTGACACTTATAACTTGAAATTTCTTACTTTGAGGTTATATTAGATGGTATTATATCAGAAACTCAGTGAGATTAGTACTCAATGTTCAAAAAACTTGAGTTATAGAGGTCAGTAAGTCATATTATTGATTATTATTTGGCTAAATTATTTCCCGTTTTTGAAGTTTCTTCAATAATTTAAGGTTTGGACTTAACGGTTGAACATTTTTAATATTTTTTCTATATTGTGCATCATCTGATCTTCAAGCTACAAAAAATAGTTTTTATTTTCTCTTTTTCATTGTAGAAGATTAGGTTTTTGACACTAGAAACCCAAAATTTCCCATTTTAAGGTTTTGTTAGGTAGTAGTACATCAAATACTAAGTAAGATTAGTAATATATGTTTAAGTAACTTGAGTTATAGTGGTCATTTAGTCATATTAATGATTATATGGCAAAATTATTATACGTTTTTGCAGTTTCTCTACTAATTTTAGGTTAGAATAAGACGGTATCAGGTTCTAAATATTTTTTCAGTATTTTACATCATTTGAGCTTTCAGCTCCAGAAAGAGTTTTTGATTTGCTCTTTATCTTCGTAGAATATTAAGTTTCTGACACTTAAAACCTGAAATTTCTTACTTTGAGGTTATGTTAGATAGTATCTTATTAAATCCTAAGAGAGCTAAAAAATTTATATTCGAAAAACGTAAGTTGTAGAGATTATTATGTTATGTGAATGATTGTTTGTCATAACTATTTTTCTTTTTTGAAGATTCTTTAAAAATTTAGGTTAGGATTAAACGGTCTCAGATTATACATATTTTTTCTGTATTTTACATCATCTAAGCCTTAAGCATAAAAAAAATGTTAGTGATTATCTCTTTTTCTTTGTAGTCTATCTAGATTCTGACACTTATAACCCGAAATGTATTACTTTAAAATTATGTTAGATTGTATTATATTAAATTATTAGTAAAATTAGTAATCCATGTTCAAGAAACGTGAGTTATTAAGGTTAGTAAGTAATATTAATGATTGTTCCGCAAAATAATTTTCTGTTTTCATAGTTATTTCAATAATTTGAGGTTATGATTTAAAGGTCATAGATTTTAAATATTTTTTTTTTACTTAATATCATTTGAGCTTTAAGTTGAAAAAAAAAACATTTTTTGATTTTTTTTTTCCTCCGCAAGATTTCAGGTTCCTAACACTTAAAACCCGAATATCTCACTTTACGGTTATGTTAGATAGTATTATATCAAATTATCAGTAAGATTAGTAATCTATGTTAATAAAACGTGACTTATACAGGTTTGAGAGTCATATCAATGATTGGTTGGCTAAATTATTTTCCGTTTTTAAATTTTTTTAATAAAGTTAGGTTTGGATTTAACGGTCAGAGATAATTAATATTTTTTCTGTATTCTACATCACCTAAGCTTTTAGCGTCAAGAACATATTTATTGATTTCCTGTTTTCCTTCCTAAGATTTTAGGTTTCTGACACATAAAACCCGAAATTTCTCACTTTAAGAATATGTTAAATAGTATTAAATCAAATACCTATTAATATCAGTAATATTGCTTCAAGAAACGTGAGTTATAGAGGTTATTAAGTCATACGAATGATTGTTTGGCACAATTATTTTTCTTTTTTTGAAGTTTCTCTGATAATTTAAGGTTTTGATTAAACGGTCATGGATTATTATTATTTTTCCTGTATTATATATCACCTGTGTTTTAAGCGTCAAGAACATATTTAGTGATTTCCTCTTTTCCTTCGTGAGATATTAGGTTTCTGACGCATAAAACCTGAAATTTCTTACTTTAAGGTTATGTTACATTGTATTATATCAAATTATTAGTAAGATTAGTAATCGATGTTCAAAGAACGTGAGTTATAGAGGTTCTTAAGTGATATAAATGATTGTTTGGCAAAATTATTTTCCGTTTTTTAAGTTTCTTTAATAATTTAAGGTTAACAATTAACTGTCTAAGTTTTTTAAAATTTTTCCGCTATTAAACATTATCTGAGCCTTAAGCTTAAAAAAATTATTTGATTTCCTCTTTTTCTTCGTAAAATTTTAGGTTTCGGACACTTCAAACCCGAGATTTCATGTTTAATAATTTAAGGTTATGATTTAACGGTCCCAGTTTTTTACTATTTTTTCTTTATTCTACATCATCTGAGCTTTTAGCTTCAAAACAAATATTTTGACTTCGTTTCCTTCGTACGATTTTAGGTTTCTGATGCATAAATCCCGGAATTTCTCACTTTAAGGATATGATAGATAGTATTATATCAAATACTCATTGAGATAAGCAATCTGTATTCAAGACACCTGAGTTGTAGAGATTATTAAGTCATATGAATGATTGTTTGGCAAAATTATTTACCGTTTTTGTAGTTCCTTTAATAATTTAAGGTTCGGATTAAACGGTCTGAGGATATAAATTTTTTTTTTGTATTTTACATAATCTGAGCTTTGAGCTCCAAAAAAAATTTTTAATTTCCGATTTTTTTCCGTAAGATATAAGGTTTCTGACACTTCAAACCCGAAATTTTTTACTTTAAGGTATATATTAGATAGTAATATATCATGTAGTTAGTGAGATTAGTAATTTTTGTTCAAGAAACGTGAGTTATAGAGTTTAGTAAGTCATATTATTGATTGTTAGGCAAAATAATTGTAATTTTTTAAGTTTCTCTAAATATGTATGGTTAGGATTGAACGGTCTAAGATTTCTAATACTTTTTCTGTATTCTACATCATCTGAAAATCAAGCTTAAAAAAAAATTTTTGATTACCTCGTTTCCTTCGTTAGATAATAGGTTTCTGACACATAAAACAAGAAATTTCTTACTTTAAGGTTATGTTGGATTGTGATATATATAATTATTAGTAAGATTAGTATTCTATGTTCAAAAAACGTGAGTCATAGACGTTTATAAGTCATATTAATGATCGTTTGGCAAAATTTTTTTCCATTTTTGAAGTTTCATTAATAAGTTAAGGTTAGGATTGAACTGTCTAACATTTTCAGTATTTTTCTTGTATCTTACATCACCTGAGATTTAGGCATCAAAAACAAATTTATTGATTTTCTCTTTTCTTTTGTAAGATATTAGGTTTCTGACAGTTAAAACCCGAAATTTCTCACTTTAAGGTTGTGTTAGATAGTATTATATCAAATACTTAGTGCGATTAGTAATCCATGTTGAAAAACGTAAGATGTAGAGGTTAGTAATTCATATTAATGTTTGTTTGGCAGAATTAATTTCCGTTTTTAAAGTTTCTTTAATAATTTATGGTTAGTATTTAACGGTCTAAGGTTATTATTATTTATTCTGTATTCTACATAATCTTAAATTCAAGCTACAAAAAAAATCCGAATTTTTTTTTCTTTGTAACGTATTAGGTTTCTGACACTTAAAATTAGAAATTTCTCACTTTAAGGTTACGTTACATAGTATTAAATCAAGTTCTTAGTGCGATTAGTATCTTTGATCAAAAAAACATTGAGTTAAAGAGGTTAGTAAGTCATGTTAATGATTTTTCGGCGAAATTTTTTTTGATTTTTGAAGATTCTTTAATAATTTTAGGTTAGGATTCATCGGTCGGGGATTTTCAATATTTTTTCTGTATTCAGCAACATCTGAGCTTCAGGCTTCAAAAAAAATTTTCTGATTTTTTCTCTTTCTTCGTAATATATTAGGCTTCTGACACATAAAACCCGAAATTTCTTAATTTAAGATTATGTTTGATAGTATTTTATCATGTACTTATTAATATTTGTAATCTTTATTCCAGACAGGTAAGTTATAAAGGTTATCAAGTCATATAAATGATTAGTTGGCAATATTATTTTCCGATTTTAAAGTATCTATATTAGTTTAAGGTTAGGATTTAATGGTCTAAGATTTTAAATATTTTTTCTGTATTCTACAACATCGAAGCTTGAAGCTCACATAAAAATTTTTTTCATCTTCTCTTATTTTTCGTAAGATTTAAGGCTTCTGACACATAAAACCCGAAATTGCTCACTTAAAGGTTACGTTTGATAGTATTATATAAAATACTTATTAAGATTAGTAATCTGTATTCAAGACTCCTGAGTTGTAGAGGTTGTTAAGTCATATAAATGATTGTTTTGCAAAACTATTTTCCGTTTATGAAGTTTCTTTAATAATTTAAGGTTAGGATTAAACGGACTAAGATTATAAAATTTTTTTTCTGTATTGAACATAGCCTAAGCTTTGAGCTCTGAAAAAAAATTTTGATTTCCGTTTTTTCGCCGCAAGATAATAGGCTTCTGGCACTTAAAACCCGAAATTTCTCACTTCGAGGTTATGTTAGATGGTATTATAACAAATTATTAGTGAGACTAGTAATGTGTGTTCAAAAAAATGAGCTATATAGGTTATTAAGTCATATGAATGATTTTTAGGCAAAATTATTTTCCGTTTTTGAAATTTCTTTAATAATTTAAGGTAAGGATTTAACGGTCTAAAATTATATTAATATTTATTCTGTATCCTCCATCATCTTAGCTTTAAGATTTATTAAAAAAATTTTGATTTTCTCTTTTTCTTCGTACAATATTAGGTTTCTGTTAGTTGAAACCCGAAATTTCGTAATTTAAGGTTATGTTAGATAGTAGTACATCAAATAATTAGTGAGATTACTTATCTTTGCTAACATAACGTGAGTTATGGAGGTTTGTAAGTTATATTAATGATTAGTTGGCAAAATTATCTTCCGTTTGTAATTTTTCTTTAATAATTTGGGTGTGAGATTTAACGGACTAAGATTTTCAATACATTTTCTGTATTCTTAATCATCTGAGCTTCAAGCTCCGCAAAAAAAAACTTGATTTTTTCTTTTTCTTCGTAAGATATTAGATTTCTGACACTTTAAACCCGAAATTTCTTACTATAAGATTATGTTAGATAGTATTGTATTAAATCCTTAGTAAAATTAGTAATCTTTATTATAGAAACGTAAGTTATAGATCTCTGTAAGTCATATTAATAATGAGTTGTCATAATTTTTTTTCGTACTTGAAGTTAATCTAATAATTTAAGGTTAAGATTTAACGGACTAAGATTTTAAATATTTTTTTTGTATTCAACATCATCTGAGCTTTAAGATTCAAGAAAAAATTTTTTTAATTTTCTCTTTGACTCCGTAAAATTTTGGGTTACCGACACTTTTAACCCGAAATTTCATACTTTAAGGATGTGTTTAATAGTATCATATCAAATTATTAGTGAGATCAGTAATCTATGTTCAGAAAACGTGAGTTATAGAAGTTATTAAGTCATATGAATAATTTTAAGGCAAAATAATTTTACATTTTTGAAGATTCTTTAATAATTTAAGGCTAGGATTTAACGATCTAAGATAAAATTTTTTTTTTTTTCTGTATTCAACATCATCTGAACTTCAAGCTTTACAAAAACAATCTTGATTTTTTCTTTTCTTTCGTAAGATATAACGTTTTTGACACTTGAAATCGGAAATTTCTTACTCTAAGATTATGTTAGAGAGTATTATATCGAGTACTTAGTGAGATTACTAATCTCTGTTTAAAAAACGTGAGTTATAGAGGTTAGTAAGTCATATTAATGATTGTTTAGCAAAATAATTTTGGTTTTTGAAGATTCTTTGATAATTTATTGTAAGGATTGAACGGTCTAAGATTTTTAATATTTCTTCTGTATTCAACATCATCTAGGGTTCAAGCTTTGAAAAAATTGTTTGATTTCCTCTTTTTCTTCGTAAAATTTTAGGTTTCTGACACTTAAAACCCGAGATTTCATACTTTAAGGTTATGTTAGATAGTAATATATCAGATTATTGGTAAAATTAGTAATCTATGTTCAAAAAACGTCAGTTATAAAGGTCAGTAAGTCATATTAACGATAAGTTAGCATTAATATTTTCCAATTTTAAAGAATCTTTATTAATTTAAGGTTAGGATTTAATGGTCTAAGATTTTAAATATTTTTTCTGTGTTCTACAACATCGAAGCTTGAAGCTCAAATAAAAATTTTTTTCATCTTCTCTTATTTTTCGTAAGATTTAAGGCTTCTGACACATAAAACCTGGAATTGCTTACTTAAAGGTTACGTTTAATAGTATTATATAAAATACTTATCAAGATTAGTAATCTGTATTCAAGACTCTTGAGTTGTAGAGGTTGTTAAGTCATGCAAATGATTGTTTTGCAAAATTATTTTCTGTTTATGAAGTTTCTTCAATAATTTAAGGTTAGGATTAAGCGGACTAGGATTATAAAATTTTTTTTCTGTATTTTTCATAACCTAAGCTTTGAGCTCCAAAAAAAATTTTTGATTTCCGTTTTTTTTTCGTAAGATATTCGATTTCTGACACTTTAAACCCGAAATTTCTCACTTTGAGGTTATAATGGATAGTATTACATCCAGTTCTTAGTTAGATAATTAATCTCCGTTTAAGAAACGTGAGATATTGAGGTTACTAAGTCATATTAATGTTTGTTTGGCAAATTATTTTCCGTTTTTGAAGTTTCTCTAATCGTTTGAGGTTAGGATTGAAATGTCTAAGGATATTATTATGTTTACTGTATTCTACATGATCTAAGCTGTAACCTTCAATTAAAAATTATTGATTTACTATTTTTCTTCGTAAGATATTAGGTTTCTGACACTTAAAACCCAAAGTTTCTCACTTTGAGGTTATGTTAGATATTATTATATCAAATACTCAGTAAGATTAGTAGTCTAAGTTCAAGAATTGTAAGATATAGAGGTTAGTAAATCATAATAATGTTTTTTTGGTAAAATAATTTTCCGTTTTTGAAGTTTCTTTGATTATTTTAGGGTAGGATTTGAAAGTTTGATATTTTAAATATTATTTCTGTATTCTACATCATCTTAGCTGTAAGCTTAAAAAAAAAGATATGATTTACTCTTTTCCTCTGTAACATATTAAGTTTCTGATACTTAAAACCCGAAATTTCTGACTTTGAGGTTATGTTGGGTAGTATTATATCAAATTCTTAGTAAGATCAGTAATCGATGATCAAGAAACGAGACTTATAGAGGTTAGTCAGTCATATTAATGATCGTTTGGCAAAATTATTTTCTGTTTTTGAAGTTTCTTTAATAAATCGAGGTTAGGATTTAACCGTCTAAGATTAACAATATCTTTTTTGAATTCTACATCATCTAAGCTGTAACTTTTAATCAAAATTTATTTATTTCCTTTTTCCTGTTGTAAGATATTATGTTTTTGACACTCAAAACCTAAAATTTCTCACTTTAAGGTTATGTTAGATAGTATTATATCATATACTTAGTTAGATTAGTAATCTATGTTCAAGAAACGTGAGTTCTAGAGGTTAGTAAGTCATATTGATGATTGTTTAGCAAAATTATCTTCCGTTTTCGAAGTTTCTTTAATAATTTAAGGATGGCATTTAACAATCTAAGATTTTCAATATTTTTTGTCTATATCATACATCATCTGAGCTTCAAGCTGAAAAAATTTTTTTTGATTTTCTCTTATTTTTCGTAAGATATTAGGTTTCTGACACTTAAAACCCTAAATTTCTCACTTTGAGGTTATGTTATATAGTACTATAATAAATACTTAGTAGGATTAGTAACAAAGATTAGTAGAGAGATTGCTGACGCCAATGCTACGGTACGTGCCGACTTCTGGCCGCTAATTCGAGCGCTCGGTTGTGGCCAGCGCTGGTACCAAGGCGCACATCTCGTCGATCAGTGATGACGTAGTCAATGGAGTTGTAGCTAAAGAGCGAGAGCGAGAGAGAGGAGTAGACATGTGCACGTTGGTATATACAAGAAGCTGAAGGAGCGGAGGGGAAATGTATGTACAGTTCGGTGGCTTCGGTACGCCTGCGAGTGCGAGAGAGAGTAGTAGGCATGTGCTATAGATATGTATACATATGCAGGGTACAGCTGAGCGGACTTCATGAGGCGATGATTGCGAGATTTATTTCTTTTACTATAAGTATATTGCACTCTTCAACTTGTATATACCTGACACGCTGTTATATGCGGTTTTTTTTTGCTTCCAAGTGCTTACCTGCATGATCAATGAAAAATTTGTTTATACCTATACTAACATATTGTTTACTTCTTCAACATTGTTCATTAAAAATAACAGGATATTATACGTTTTTAATTTAAGATTTTAAAAAACAATAATAAATTGCTGAACAATTTTTTCCACAAAAATTAATATTTATAAACAGGTACTAACATTAAACAGTAAATATTTTAAATCGCTTGTAATATTTTACATTATTCTGCGTCTCCTGTCAATTTAACCATGAATTTAATATTATTTTCAAATAAATTCTCAGCTAAAATCTGTTTCTGATTGTAACTTTTGCTGATAAAAACTTTGTATTTCAATTAAAGTAAATACAAAATATTGAGATATCATAGAAATATAGCAGAAAATTATATTCAATTAAGTTAGTTTGTGAGAGATTATTTGGAGGATGTGATGGCTTAATTTATCCTTAGTGTTGGAGACCAATAGAAACCAATAAAATTTTTTATTAAAACCAATAAGAATTTTCTATTGGTCTCTTATCGGTTTTTGCACCCGTAAAACCGGATTAAAACCTGACCAGCTCTGAAATGGGTTTTTCAAGTGGTTTTTTCTTAACCTGGATGGCATCGATCATAAACAAATCAATAACAGTAAATTCTACCATCCTGATGGCAACATCAAAACTGGGGGACTAAAGTGTTTTACCTGGAATTTTAATAAAAATCAAAGTAACTATTATTTTTTTATTTTTAACCAAAATACTTTATGCCCCCAGTTTTGATGTTGCTATCTGGATGGTGAGCCTTTCGTTGTTGATTTTTTTATGTTCAATCCCATCCTGGTTAAAAAAAAACCCTTGAAAATTCCATTTTAAAACTGGTCAGCTTTTTATCCGGTTTTACAGGTGCAAAACCGATAAGAAACCAATAGAAAGTTCTTATTGGTTTTGATAAAATTTATTATTGGTTTCTATTGGTCTCCAACATTAGGGATACTGTAAATTCAAGTAATTTTTTTTTACCCTTGAGAAAGTACAAAACTCATTTTTTAATTATAATAATCGTTACAAAGCGTTGATAATGCGTAAATTTTAAATTTTTTCGAGAATTGTTAAAAGAAATATTTAAAAAATTCACATAAATACATTTATCATCACAACTCTTTAATTTTATACAGAAATATGACTGATTTTCCAAAAAATTTTAGTATTTCTTTAATGAAAACTAAAAAAAATAATTTATTAAGATATTCTAAAATTAAAAGAAAAGCTATTTCAAAGCTATATCAGATTTTATTATTCATAAATTCAACTTATTTTTTTTTTTACCCTTGAAAAAGTACCAAATCCGGCCCGTTTATGACTGTAAAAATCGTTATACAAACCTTAATAAGGTGTAAAGCTCAAATTTTTTTTTTTTTAACAATAAAAGGATATAGAAACAATAATCTGTAGCCCTTACTTTATCCGTAGAATATATTGATTCGTTTCAGAGATATAATTTTTTTCCACATAATTTTAATATTTTATGAATAAAAACTGATGAAAATAAGTTTTAAAGACCCTACCAAATGGAAAATAAAGATATTTTATGCTCTATCGAATAAGATCATTATAAACTTAACATAGTAAATTTTCGACTCTTATTAAGTCGAAAAACCATTTTTTGACTGTCAAAAATGGTTAACCTAAATAATGTACAAAACTTGGACTTTTTTTTGGATTGGAAAAGAAAAATTTCAAGCCCTAGAACATTAAAATCGGTCGTTGGATTCCTGAGATATGACTAATTACACTGCACACAGATGCACATACGCACACACACACACACACACCTATTTCTAAAAATGGTATTTTTTTACTTTGGACAATGTATAAGACATTTCTAACGTATTTCTACAATTTTTTTTTTTTACTGATACAAAGCTTCCTCTATGAGGAAGCAAAATTACATGTATAATTTATTTTCAATTTCAGACAAGTTTTATTGGTCCGTAGGTATGGATTTTTTACCCTAAGAAAACTTTTTATTCAGCTAGGTAGAGATCGTGGGTAACAATTTAAAAAAAATAGCCTGCATTTTCTCTATAACATGTACGACTTTTTGATACTACTCATATAGGGTTCTAAATAAAATGTCTATTTACGCACCTAGTGAGCAAGGTTCAGAATGGCCTAGATTTTACAAGAATAAACGCCCGAGGCGAAGCCGAGCGTGGTTAACTTGAAATCCAACGCATTTTTAACCTCCGAACGTAGTGCGTATACTATTTTTCTGCATACCCTCGTCGAAAGAGCTGATTCTCTGTTTTGGAGCAGGGCATATATATTATGAAGCACTTTCGGCGAGGGTATGC